>JADRCH010000008.1:1299227-1462748 GCA_019843965.1 Rhynchomys soricoides | reverse complement strand
AGAGAGAGAGAGAGAGAGAGAGAGAGAGAGAGAGAGAGAGAGAGAAAATATAAATATTCTAGGTACCCTATTCCTACCTCAAGGAAGTTTAGCATAAAGGATTTGTTTGGGCACCACACTTCAATTGTATCTAAAGAATGCAGCAAATTGGCATCTTTATATATAAATACATACATCTGAAGAGCCTCGGCAAACTGGCATTTCTCTCTATAAAATGTCATAGGCTCCTTCCCCACAACCTCTTGCTCTCCCTCTGAGGACCTTTCCATAGACAGCCAAGTTCATCTGGAACATTGCGGAGAGTTCTTCAGATGTAGAAAATGTGGCTCGATGCTTAGACATTTGTGGAGGAACAAATGAAAGAATGTTCATGAATCTTAGCTCCAAGTATAGAAAGCAGTGCTGGCTCCTTGCTGAGTGTAGTTTGTGGCTAACAACTTGAAGGTGGGCAGGTCACCCTGGCCCCGAGTTATATCTGAGGGAATTCTCTGCTCAGGATGTACTACTCTATTTTTATTTCTACCTTATTCGCCATTCGCAGAACATGTAAAATTTGCCAGATAGTCTGCATGTACCAAGTGAGTTTACCAGTCAACACTGGGATCGGTTTCACATTAGGTTTTGATTTAGTGAAGATCTATCCCTCAACGTTCTCTCAGCTACTCAATCAGAAAATGTTTCAATCATGACCTGAAAATTAAAAGGTGGCATTCTTAATTAAATCAATAAGCTAATTGCTATATGGTAGTCATTCAATTTAGGGGCTGGGGTTGTTCACCTTCCCAAGCCTGTGAGGACACCCAGTGACTTCTGCCTGAGATCACATCTGTCAGTCTGAGAAACTTTGAACATTTAATTTCCATTAATTGATTTCCTCAGTGCTCACAAAATCCAGTATTAAATTCGCAAATAGGCCCTCAGATGGGATGGTTTTATCTGCATAAATGCAAATAAAACAATAAACACAGAGCCCGCTGATTTGAATATTTGCCTCTGTAATATTTAATTATTCATAAACCACTCATGTTGAAAAATTCCGACAAAAATAAAAAAAATAAAATAAGACATTCTACGGCTGAACACATTTTGTGGTGTGGCTGCTGGTAACTAATAATCTTGTAACAAATGGCAATGCTCCGCTATACTTTACCCCTTTCTTGTTAACTGCCTCCCCCCAAACTCCCCACCTCTAAATACACATAATGATCGCATTTGCCAATGAGATTAATTGCCTTCCTTGGTGAGCCAGCAGGATTTCAAGTCTAAGAATATTTAAAAATCAAACCTCTAGTGCAGGAATTTTGCAATTTAAATGGGTGTTATTATTGAGCGCATTCCCACATTTACAAATCCTAAGAGGTGGATAAAAATGCTGGTCTCATTAAAAGAAAAAAGTACGGTCTTGCAAATGTTGGGGAGAACTCTGAGGTGTGGATGAAGCCTCTCCATTCTCCTCCAGTTAGCATTGTGACCATTTGGACCCATGCTGACTTGGCCTGATGATAAAGAGTCATTTCCCCCTGATTGGCTATCCCTTCCTATAACTGATTTGGTCCCCAGATGTCCAACTTTTCCACAGTTAAGAGACCAAGTACCAGCCAGGCCCACACTGCTCTTCCAACCTGCTGGCCTTTTTCCTTTGCGGGTGATTCCTTTGCAGGGGGTTCAGTGGAAGGACTACTATGTATATGTTGCACTCACGACATCCCAGTGTGGCCCTTCGGCTAGTCTCTCAACTGCTTCTTCAGTTCCAATTTGTTTACTTGTTAAAAAACAAAAATGTTATAAGCCCCTGGCCTTATGTTATTCTGCTAGCTGACAAGATGAAAAGATGTGAAGAATCCTGTGAGTCACAAAGAAATATGTGATGTTTATTAAGTGACATAAACAATATAGTACCCAGGATGATCTAGAATGTAGAGGCAAAGGAACAGTGTGTATGAAACTCAAGCCTGTCTTCTGAAGTCACCAGGATGGCCAAAGTTTTCTCAGCATGGATTCTCTGAGAACCCACTACTGCTAGACAAGTCAGAGCCCCCTGCTCACCTCACAAACATTGGTAGAAGGCTCCATGGGAAGGGAGAATGGGGAATTTGGAACCTGGATTTATAGTTATGTGTTTTCTACTGATGCTTCATGTGGTGGTTTTCTTGTTAACCTACTGGAGTCTGTGTGGTAGAGCATCGAGGCCTAGCCATATCTAGACCCTATAACCTCTTGGAGAAAAAGGGGGTTTATGCACACTACTACCTCCTCACCTTAAAGTCACAGTGCTGGCTTTGCCTTCTGTTCCCTCCTGTTCTTTAAATGTCCCGTTCCTTCGTTGGTGATCACATCCACTCAAACTAGCCTCTCCCTGTCTCCTTTGTACCCACTTGCTATGCTAGCACTTTATTTAAGCCAGAGGTGGAAGACTTTCCCTGGCAGCTTTTTATAAAGTCCTCTCCTCTCCAATGTCACTTCTGCCTCTCCAGAGGTGACTGCCTTTACCCTGATCCCTCCTGTGCTGTGCTATCCCTGATAAGAAAGGATTAAGTTTTTGTCTTCTTGCCTGAAAAAAAAAATTAAAGGATGGAGGCTCTGTATTCCTTTCTACAACATGCTCCATGTGTTGGGATCTATTGGATTGAATGAAAGAGATCATCACTGTACCCCTGGAAATCCCCCGTGACAAGCACTTTACTGGGCATGCAATAAGTTCACAGTAAAATCATGAAGGCCACTAACTTGAAGGTAGCACATGCTAAGTACCAAGTGATGAAATTAGGGGTGAGGAGATCCTGAAAGTTTAGGGAGGGCCTTGCCCAAGAATGGCCATAGCAGACTAGCCAGGTCAGATCTCTGCAAGCCTTCTCATCTCTGGATGTAACTCTCCTCTCTCATTGTAACCCTCAGTTGTACCATCCAGCCCCACCATGGCTTCATCTACAAGCCTCCCCTCCAACTGCAGCAGCTCCTCGGGCATCTTCTCCTTCTCACCAGCCAATATGGTCTCCGCAGTGAAACAGAAGAGTGCTTTTGCACCAGTTGTCAGACCCCAGACCTCCCCGCCTCCCACCTGCACCAGCACCAATGGGAACAGCCTCCAAGGTAAGTCCCAGAGGTCTGAAGCAAGTGTCTCACTGCTGCTGTGAGGGAGGGGGGTTGGGAATGGGGTCAACCAGCTTCTCTCTGCCGGTCTCCTCTTTGCCTTTGTGTTAAGAGTCTCTGGTCTCAGCCACTAGCCCTGTTCGTGCCTCCTCTGTGTCTGTAGCATCCTCCCTTCCTGCTCCAGAAACTCTGCTCCAGCTGAGGGCTTGCTGGAGAACACTATAGCCATTTACTCATGCCACCATCTCTCTTTTGTTCCTTCCCATTCTTTGTTGTTGCCTTTATCCAACCAGTATTTTGTAGATACTATCATGTTGTTCATGGCAGAGTCTCTCCTGGGACAGGCCTTCCCCTGAAGTAGGTCACTCAGTCTTCTCTTCTTGTAGCTTGTGTCAGGATGAGGCTGTGTAAAGATGAGGCAGGGAGGGGACAGCTGCAGTCCATTCAGAGCCCAAGGTTAGAGGACCAGTATAACAAACATCAAAGACCTCTTGGGAACCATTGGAATATTCTGGTTCATACTGAAGCTGTACAGTCTCTTTTCCACTATGAAGTACAGGAAGTGTCAGGACCATCAGGTTTGAGCTGACCTTTTTCATTCATTGAGGGAGGAAAAGAAATCTAACTTTAAAAACATGTCGACTTTTTCTCGCATTCTTCTCATGTGCTTGGCTCCATGAAGGGTATCGGCCTCTGGGACCTCTTGTGTCCTCCATAGCAGGATGTTGACACAGATGCTCACAGTCCC
This sequence comes from Rhynchomys soricoides, assembly GCA_019843965.1. Classification (NCBI taxonomy): domain Eukaryota; kingdom Metazoa; phylum Chordata; class Mammalia; order Rodentia; family Muridae; genus Rhynchomys; species Rhynchomys soricoides. Next base: position 1,458,910 of record JADRCH010000008.1, on the reverse strand, counting down.
TACCTTACAGATGAGGAAACTCAAGGTGGAGAGAGCTTGCAATATTGCTTGACTCCTCCCATCTGGTGTATGACAGTCATTGGCATCGAAATCAGGTGAAAAGTTCATCTCTTCCTAGAACCTAACACTTTCCAAGAATGTATCCCAGATTCCCAAGACAGCTTGCATGGAAATAAGATCAGTAAAATAATCAACCACCATCTATTGAGCACCAAACATTTTGCCAGGTGCTCTGCTAAGCACAGAGCAGGCTTTATCTACTCAATCCCTACAATGTCCTGATGATGTATGGGGGCCATTAGATCAGTACAGTACCTGGTGATCAAGCTTAGGGAGAGTAAATACAGGTCACAGACATCAGGCAGACAGTGGAGATGGAACTGAATGAAAGCTACGGGATTCTGCCCCCAATCCCTGCCCTGCACCACTCACCACAGAGCCAGGCTTCCGTGGCCAGCACATCACTCCTAGAGAGCAACTGTGGAGACCAGAGGATGGTCAGAAGGGCAGTGACACACCTGGGATTTCCCAGCTTTATTTCTTATGTGGAAATGTGTGCCCTGTTTAACATACAGACACACATTAAGTTCTGGGTACTTTCTGCTGAAGTAAGCACACACTGTTTCTCCCAAGACCTTCAGAGCTCAGTACTACCCTCAATGTATAGAAGGGTACAGTCAAGCTTGGGTCACTTAAAGGACATAGTGAGGACACACTGGAGTCAGATTGAGCTTAAATGGTACAACCCCAGAGACTGAGCAACCACATCATTGTGTCTCTCCAGCTCTGACAGAGCTTTTTAGAGCATTCCTCAGAACCTGTGGGCAGATTGCTTGGCATAGCAAAGTCAGTGCCTAGAATAACTTGCCACAAAGAGTACACATGAAGGGGAGGACCCATGGCTCCAGCAGGATATGTATCAGAGGATGGCCTTATCTGGCATCACTGGGAGGGGAGCCCCTTGGTCTTGTGGAGGCTTGATGACCCAGGATGGGGGAATGCTAGGACACTGAGGCAGGAGTGGGTGGGCAGGTGGGGGAGCACCCTCATAGAGGCAGGGGGAGGGAGGAGGAGATAGAGGACTTGTGGAGGGGAAACCGGGAAGGGGGATACATTTGAAATATAAATAAATAAAATGACCAATAAAATAATGAGAAAAAAAAAAAAGGAACATACACTTACCCTCTGAAACTACATCTCAGGCCAGGTAGACAGACTAGGAAATCTATCAGCTAAAAATAAATGCTCCCTCCCCATTATTCCCCTCGCTAGAACAAGTAAACTCTTATATAGATTGAAGTAATGATGACACATATGGAGGGGGTAAAGTTATAGTTCTTAAGCTGACAATATCAACTTTGGTTAGTTTCTTAGTTGGGGTTACTATTGCTATATTGAAACACCATGATCAAAGCAGCTTGGGGAGGAAAGGATTTATTCAGCTTATACTTCCATATCATTAAGAAGTCATCATTTAAAAAAAAAAATGAGGACAGGAACTCAAGCAGGGCAGGAACCTAGAGGCAGGAACTGATTTAGAGACCATGGAAGAGTCCTGCTAACTGGCTTGCTCACCATGGCTTGTTCAGCCTGCTTTCTTACAGAACCCAGGACCTCCAGCCCAGGGATAGCACCAACCACAATAAGCTAGGCTCTCCCCCATCAATCATTAATTAAGAAATTACCCTACAAGCTTGCCTGCAGACCAATATTTTGGAAGCATTTTCTCAATTGAGGTTACCTCCTCTCCGATTATTCCACCCTACATTAAGTGGACACAAACCTAGCCAATGCATTTAGAGTTGATATCAGGAACAAGATGCAAGGGAGGATTGTGGTGAGCAGTAGAGGGATGCTGGACTTAGAAGGCGTGGGGTGTGACCCAGGCATACTGCTTGTGACCCTGCCTTTACCATCTAGTGGGACGTGTCCCTAATGGGACACTATTGCTGGATTCTCCTATAACCCATGCTCTTTTGTTCTCCCAAAGCTGCCATGTGCCAAAGACACACACTTTGAAGATGTGACACCATTGGAAAAGTGAATGGAGAAAGGAAAATTCAATTAACCAAGACCACTTTCCTTAAGCTACTTCTCTGGTCTGTTCCTCCCTCCAGCTTGCATTCGTGAAGGGCCACCCTGGAATCCTCTCTCACCCTCTCTACATTCTCTCCAGCAGGGCAGGCAGACCTAGCCCTAGGCCATCTACACGGGTTTTGTTCAGAGATCTCTTGCATGGATCTTAGAGTGTCCACTGGGAAATGTGACCTTTCAGACATGCCTCGCCTTATCTTCAGTTCTGGCCCTCCTCTTTTCCCACCGAAAAGAGGCTTCGATGGGCTCTGCAGATGGGCCAAGGATCTCAGCATTGTTCCCACTTCTTCTGCCTGTACAGCCTATAGTAGGACATTCTACTTTGACTCAGTCAGTTTAGAACTTTGGCCATTCATTCAGAAAGGTCAAGTGCCTAAAGAAGACTTGGACAAGTAAATTGACCATGTAAACAAGACTAGATGTGACATGTTTGGACCTTTTACATTTTTTAAAGGGCCTATTCACCTCCAACTATCACTGCTAATTCAATGTCTTCCATTCTGTTAAAGCCTGCTCCTTAACCACCCCTTTGCCAGCAGGAGATCTGCACTGGGTATAATGGTGAGAATGGAGTCACACCAGCAGTGTGGGAAGGCTTGCTCCCAACCTGGCTTATGCTCTGACACAAGGCTCCCTCCCTACTGCTCTTTTAGGTGGCTGCTTATTTCTTTTTCTTTTCTTTTATTGAATATTTTATTCATTTACATTTCAAATGTTTTCCCTTTGGGAACCTCCTATCCCATCCCCCATCCCCTTGCTTCTATGAGGGTGCTCCCCCACACACCCTGGCATTCCTCTACACTGGGCATTGAGCCTTCACAGGACTAAGGGCCTCTCCTCCCATTGATGCCAGCACAGGGCAATCCTCTGCTACATATGCTGCTGGAGCCATGGGTCCCTCCATGTGTATTCTTTTGTTAGTGGTTTAGTCCCTGGGAGGGCTGGGGTTCTGGTTGATTGATATTGTTGTTTTTCCTATGGGGTTGCAAACCTCTTCAGCTCCTTCATTCCTTTCTCTAACTCCATTGGGGACCCCATGCTCAGTCCAGTGTTTGGCTGTGAGCATCTGCCTTTGTATTAGTCAGGCTCTGGCAAAGTCTCTCAGGAGACAGCTATATTAGGCTCCTGTCAGCAAGCACTTCTTGACATCCACAATAGTGTCTGGGTTTGGTGACTGTATATGGGATGGATCCCCAGGTGGGACAGTCTACTTTATAGATGAGGACACGGAGACAGGGAGCTGAGGTGGCTCATCCACAGACAATTGATTAGCAGATAGAGGAACCCCAAGCATTCCCTCAACTCTGTTCAACCTCCAGGCTGCTTTGCCATATTATATTTGAGCCACCAGGTTACATCCATGTCGAGGAACAAGGTCTAACAACTTTGAAAGCAACTTCCCTCTATTTGGGAAGCCATATTACCCAGGTTATTGAGACAGATCTGTTTAAGAGAGGCTGGCTCCCAGCCATGGACTGCGGAGGCAAGTAACATGAAGCAGAATCAAGTCATTTCATAGGCTAGCTGCCTTTGAACTGTTTCTCCAATGAAAAGTAACTGGGAATTCCAGCCCAGGGAGAGCATTGTTTTAAGCTGAGAAGTGCATATACCAAAAGTGTTTCTATAAGCAATGTGTTACTGCATCTGTTACCTGGGAAATATAGCATTTCTTTATAAGGAAAGTGAGCTCTCTCTACTAGCAATTTTGAAACATTTGGTTGATTGCTGTCAGTTGGACTCCTGTCCTCCTATTTGCCTGTCCACTGTACCCATCAGCCATCTTTTTGCCATTCCTCTCCACTCCACTTCCCAGCTACAGCAAACAGCATCCTAGTCTCTGCTTCCTCGAGATCAGCTTTGTAGCTTGTACTATAAGTGAGGACAGTGGTACCTGTCTGTCTGAGTTCAACTCATTCCGCTTAATATAAGGTCCTTCCTCACATTGCTGATCTGCAATTAGCAAATGTGCAGATGCTGAGTCTGAGGATATGCAGCGCCAACTGTCCATCTTGCTTGCTGAAGGCATTTGCCTGCAGAGTTCTTTCCAATGTACTAAGGCCAATTAATGCCCATGTGTAAAACTCTGGAAACTGCAACTGCCCTCTGGATTGACTGATAAACATGTAGAAAAAGCTCCACCCATTCTTATCATTGATGAAGTCATTGATAACTCTTAACCATAGACTTCCAAGTAAGTCTGTCTTTGTAGACCAAAGACTTGAGTCACCAGCTTTATTCAGCCCTTGTCCATGGAAAGAAATATCCTTTTTCTTCTAAAACAGCTGTCCCCGAGAGCCTGAATCCTACATGAGGACTTTAGAGTTGGGACAGAGCCATCACATGCCACCAAAATGTCCACTAAGATAAGATCAGGGAGATTTTGTGAAGTGCTAGCTATAGCAACTCCATCCTTATACCTTGTTGACATTCAGGCTCTTCTTGACCCTAAATATTAGGCACCTCAGTAGATTCTCTCTCTCTCTCTCTCTCTCTCTGTCCCTCCCTTCCTCCCTCCCTCCCCATTCAGTTTCAGAAGGTCTTGCCTCACTCCACACCTGATGAGCCCATGATTCTTATACCTGAGGTAGTTTGGGAAAGATTACATCCTCATTCCTTCAGTCTCTCCCAGCTCTGCAGAGCTTTCAACCAGTGTCTTAGTTCTTATCAAAATGGGACCCTTTAAGATGGGTTAACTTTCAACACAATGGTTTTGGGGTTCCCCTCAGAAAACATGATCACCCAGCACTGGGGACCATGGAGGAGCCACTGCAGTCTTGTGATGATGTCTTGGCACACAGTCTTGGGAATGTGGTGTCTCAAGGGAATCAGCCCTGGCTCTACTTAAGCAAGTCAGCATACCAGCAGCAGTTTTGGACATTCCAAGCCTCCGATACCTAACCCTCTCACCCACATAATTAGTTTTCAGATTGCAGCACAGATAGAAAAACAGCTTCTTGACCCAGGATTGTCATGTAGTCGACTCAGGCCACAAACATTTTGTTTCGTAAGAAAAGTGTAGGGTATCGTAACTCTTAACAAAATCTTGTAAATAAGTAACTGCAGGCCTTGTATAAAGGGCAATAGACTTTGTGTTAGACTTATATTCTGTGAGCTGGCCTAGAAGAGTTGGCAGAGTGGGGACCAGCCATGCCCATCCCATGGTGCCCCTTAACACCAGCTGTTTGCAAATATAAGCTGGGAAATCATGTTTGAAAATGTCTACCACTCTAAATTCCTTTCAAAGAAGCAAGAAGCCTAGTTGAGCCAGCATCTCAGGACAGTACAAGCCCTCTGGAGAAGACATGCTTTCTCACTCAAGTGCCATCTGGTCTCTCAAGGCTATGGGGTTTACAACTATCAAACCAAGAAGTGTACCAGCACACCAGTGAATTTGGTGGGAAACTTCTAATGAAAACCTGTGAAGAAGCTTCATCTAATCAACCTAAGAAATGATTTGAGTAACAAAACACTATTTTAATTCTTTTAAATTCATGCTATCCACATAGGATGTTTTCATAGGGCCCAGATGGGAAGTGTCCATCTAGGTTACAATGGACACATCTAAGAATCCATGGGCTAAAAGAGCAGGTTTGTCAGTTTTCTGCTTCACTTTAGATCATATTGATACTTCCTGAGCTGTCCCAGGACAGGACAGAGACCATCTTTCCCTTCCACACCAGGAAGATTTAAAAAAAAAAAAAAAAAAAAAAACAAAAAAACTAAGGAAGAGAAACTAGCTTCATTGCTTCACTGGCTATTGGCTTTACATTCCTTCTATCTAGACTTTCCGTCCTGATATCTATGATAAGGGTAGAGGATCCACCTGGCACATGCTTGGGGACCCAAAGTCGCACTGAGCCAGCACCCTGAGGGATCCCCCCTCCCCCAGCTGTGCCAATCCTTGTACATGAGGCTGCAGCATCTGGAGCTCTCAAGTTAAGGCCCAGGGTTTAAATACTAAGCACCCCCCCCCCCCCCAGTTCAGTGAAATCTAGGGCTCACTCAGCTCTTAAGGGGACTGCTTTTCCAACTGATCCCAAATCTTGGGTGGTGGGGTGGGGGTGGGCTTAAGTCAGGCTGCATTTGGCAAAAGCCGACTTCCTGTTTCTAAGAAAGAAAGGCTTATGAGGGTTTAGGAAAGGGCTCCAGGAGCTTTTGGACTGCAAAGGGGCTCTTGCAAAACAACATTTGGATGATTTACGTGTAAATGAATCAGAAACATGTGGATTGAATTTCCTTGCGAATACAGATGGGTTTAAAAATTAACGGAAAAAGTGTTTGGCAAAATACTTTTGGGTCTTTTCTTTTAATTGAAACTAAAATGTCAGGGGCTGGGGCAGGGAAGCCAGAGTAATGTGAGGGGCACATGGCCTGGCCTCCCTCTGTCCATCTGTGCTAATGAGGCTCCTTTATTTTTAAGGTACATTTTCCATACATGATGGTTTAGACAAAGGAAGGGAAAGAGGTCCGCTTTCCCCATTAATCACTAACAAGAATATTCACATAAGTTTAGATTTGTCAATAAAAAGGAAAGAAAAGGCTTTTTCTTTCTTTCCATGTTACAGCCATGTCTTTGGCTTTACACAGGCATCTCCCTTGTCTTGGTATATTTTCAAGTTACCACACTGTCTTTCCTACAGAAAACCCCTATATTTCACACCCTTTTTGCTCAGTGTGCCCTATGGAATGGTGTCTATTTGATGTAGGGCAAACACAGACTGGAGAAGTTTAACAGTGCTTTCAGCTAGACCCAAGAAGCAGAAATGGTAGGTTCACAGCAGAGGTAACCTGCCTTGGGGTGAGACCCTGCTTGGGGGTTAGACCCAGGCTCTCTACTTCTATTTAAATGCTCACTAACTCCTGAGTGCTGCAGTTCACTTCATGTTCTAGCCAAGGAGGCAGAGGGTCAGGCAGACAATTAGCCATCTCAGGGGAATACACTCAGAAGTGGGCAGGCATGAGGCAGAATTTCCTAAGCACTGCTATGCAGCTCCTAACTCCAAACTCTAACATAAAAATTGGGTTGACTTAAAACAGGTCTCCCCTTCATAGGCTACATTTTTTTTTTTTCCTCTAGCAGCTGTGCTCAGATCATCCCAGAAATCCTGAGGGTAGAAAAGGCATTCTACAGTTTCAGGCAAATAACCTCTCCCCTCCAACCCCATCCTTCCTCCGGACTTCGCCTTCCCTGTGAACAATGCCTGCTGTGGCTGGAATATCCTTTTCCAGCTAGGGCTGAAGGGAAGGCCCTCAGATAGTTGCTCTGTTGCTTAATTTTCATGGTAATACAGAACATAAGGAGAGGCAGTTACAGCAAGCTATTTCTTTATTTTATATTTCGTATGTGATGGGGGGGGGGCAGAATGACAAACTGAAAATCCTCACTATTTTGCACAGTCTGAGGCAGCAACTTTCCCAATGGTATTCAAGCTATGCAACTTTGCAGCTATGTCTTACAATTGAACTCAGAGTTGGAGGAATGTTTAAGATACCCTGTTAGAGATACATGTACATGTATATAATTTTAATAAGTTATATGTATATTTTATGACACAATTCATTCCCGGGAAGATGGCAAGGGCATCTGGTTAATATTCAACTACCATTGTCGTGTGTGTGTGTGTGTGTTTAAATTATTGTGTTTCCCCCTCCCTCGTGAAATGTTTGGATGCAAAATCTTTGACTTCTGTCTTTTCTCTTTGTAGCGATATCTGGCATGATTGTCCCTCCCATGTGAAAGAATTGCCTTGAAGAATTTTATTAATGAAGAGGTTGGATTCTGCTACGAAAGTAATCTGACATGAGTCTCAGAGTGGAACTTTTAACTCAGGCCTTTTTAAGAGGAATCACACAATAACTGCAGATTTTTAAACAAAATCACCGACCTTGCAAATACTGAAATTGGAAAGGGGATTTGCCAGAGCAGTGTGTGGGTTAAAGTTGTACCCCCAAGTATCTGGGGGATATATTTATTCTGTATTGATAAAAAGCAAACCCACGTTTTCTTTCTTTCTTTCTTTCTTTCTTCCTTTCTTTCTTCCTTTCTTAAGCTTAACTCTGCAACCATTTGTCTTTTATAAACCATTAAGCTACACACAAGGGCCACTATAAATAAGACTCCATGTTTTAATTTATGATGTTTTTAAAGCTATGTAAGGGGAGAATGAAATGGTGATATTTACAAAAAAGCTAAAAAGGAAAAAAAAAAAAAAAGAAAAACAGGGAAAATAAATTAAAAAAAAGAAAAAAAAAAAAAGCTTGTATGGGACAGAATAGGAATGCCAGTTAGATTTTTTAGAAACTAAGGGTCGGCTTCTGCGCCTTAAAGCATATCAATGGTAGTTAGCTCAGACAGTGCATTTTCAGTATCTAACTTAACACGCCACCCCTTAGCAGTGCAAGCTTCTTTCTCTCTTTTGTATGGTTGTCTTAAGTAACTGTGTAAATAAGTGTAGCCTGGAAAGTTACCAAGCGACATACATGATCACATTTTCCCATGTACTCAGAAAATCCAGTGCCTCTAGACAGATTGTTTGAAAACAAACAAAAACAAAACAAAACAACCCTGCATCTTTAAACCCGATCTTATTCTTTTACTTAACGTCATCTTCTCCCAAAGCCAGCGGCCTCTGAGAGTGGAGCGGCACATGTTCCGAGCGAGTATCTCCTTCAAGACTTCATGGGACAGGGTCCAGGCACAGAATTCCACATATGCCCTCCAGTTTACCAAGCCAAAATCTCGCTCGCACTCCACCGTCAAGAGATCCAAGCTTACTCATGCTGGAATCCTAAATATTAACTCTATATCCGGGCTCAGAAACCCAAACAAAGCAAACCAACATAGGCAAGTAGGTATGCTGCTCCCGGCTCTCCCAAATCACACAGGGGTCTGTCCACGCAAGACTCCGCATGGCTGGAAAGTCCTGAATTCAATCAACAGCTAAAGTGCTTTGGAGTTCAGTGTGAAAGGAAACTGGGAGAGAGGAAGGGAAGGTTGAGGCTTTAAACTCAGCTTTTTATGGGAAATATTGCTTTCAACTGGGAAGTGTTCTTAAAGAATCCAGAGCAACGATTCAGCCAGTAAGGCTCTGAGGGGGCGTGTTCCTGCTGACCTTCTTTGCCCTTCTGTTTCTGTATGTAGTTATAAATACTGTAGATTTCTTTTGTGTTTTTTTTTTTTTTTTGCCAAAGTTGTTGTTTTATTTATACATTTTAATGTCTTAAGATGATTTTCGATCTCACACATGCTAAGAATTTTACTGCATATCTTGCAAAGAAATAAAAAGCGCACTACCTTTAGCTTGCACATACTTGCAAGGTTAATTCAAAAGGCTTTCTGTTTGTTTGTTTTAATGGGGATTTTGTAAAATATCCGTATAAATAATGTATTTATCTTTGGAATTTGTACATTGCTTTCCTCTCTTTCCTCCCATCCCCCACCCTGGTTGGTTTATTTTGTGTGTGTGTTTGCTTTGTGAACAGTGCGCGCTTATAGTTTGGTCACCTATGGTTGTGTTAGCTCTTTCAATGTGATTTTTAAACAATTCATTTATAGGTATTTTTAGTATTGTTTTAAAACCATGCTTCATTTTTTTTTATTTCCACCCAAAAGCCATTGTCTATTTTTGTATTATTTGTAAGTTAAGAAGTTTTTTCCAATATATGGCAAAAAAAAAAATAGTAGCATATTCTTGTAGTATTTAGTTCTGTAGACTTAAAAATAATGTATCCTTTGCTTTGGAAGCATACAAAACAATGCTGTTTTACTCTATTAATATGCATGGAATCTCTCCCTTTGGAGTGACGCATTTTGTGCATTAAATTTGGGGGAGAAACATCATAGAGATCAATGAACATACTTTCTTTCTTAAGTCTGCTTGTATATTCTGTCTTTCACATAAATATAAACCAGCAGATTGGATGCCTTAACAATGCAAACCATATCCATTTCACCTGTACATTGTACTGTGCACCCCCAACCGTCAGCCATCACTAACATTCTAAGAAAAAAAAAAAAAAAAAAAGAAGAAAAAAAAAAAAAAAGAAATCGAAAAGCACAAAAGAACTGTTTTGTTACTTTAAGACAATGTTACTTTTTCTAGTAGAGCAAGTGAACATTAACAATGCTGCGACTGTGCATGCCCCGTATGGATTTCAACGGTTTTCACTAGACTGTCAGAGTGCGGATTTTTATGGGATGGGGAGGGCAGGGGAGGGATGTTGGGGGGCTGGTAGGGGAGGGGAGGGAGGAAAGCTGATTTTTCATGGTGAGAAATAATAATAATGACAACTGATGATAATAATAAAAAGAAACTGGAAAAAATATAAGCAAGGCTTAGCATTGCTTCTCCGTACTCAGAAAGGTTGTCTGAATTCGTGTGGTAAGCGCTGGCCTGAAGGTGTCTAAGGTCCAAAGCCATATTTTGTCTGGTGAGCCAGACAACTGTCTGCAAAGGAACGAGCAGCGAGCTGGTGAGATGTCCGGCTCAGACCCTGACAAAAGACACCACCAATCTGTTAGCCATGTGCCGTGGTGAGAACTTTACTGGAAAGCCCAAAGAGCCTTTAAAAAGAAAATGTGTATCAATTGTGTTTTGTTACTTCTGTTTGATTAGACAATGGAGAAGAAGTCTGGTTTTAGGGACCACCTTCTTCTACACAAAATCTTGTTTTCAAGTTCCTTTAAGATATAGCTCCCTAAATACAGAATATGGCTTTTAAAAGAAGATGGAGTAGAGAATTCAATTCAGATTTCAGTTTCGGGGGAAGAGCCCTGCCTCTGGATGACTGGATATGCATACGCCATGCCATGCCCGGCCTCACAATGTAGGATGCAGCTCTGGGAACTCTTCTCTTACCCTACAAATCCTTCTCCTTATTAAACGTTTTCAATAGACACACACTGTACAGTCCAATTGTTAGAGCACTTAACTACTGTAGAGATTGTCATAATTTCTTTTTTTCTCTTTTTTTCGTTTTTTTCTTCTTTTTTTGCAAAAATTCAAGCTGTAAAAACTTTTCAACTTTCACAATATTTAATTAAAGTTACTTCCTGTCTGTGATGGCAGTTCCTAGTGGTGTATTCATTTCTCTATGGCAGAAGAGAAGAGCAACACTCAATGAACTGCAAAAGGCCTGGGTTTGCTATTGTTCAGGCCAGTGTTAACACCCAGGGAAAATTCGCGCAGGCCTGGGGCACCCATTTCCTTTCTTTGTAGGTCTCTCAGGGGATCTGCTAATTTGGAATGCAAATTGAACACACGCAGCGTACTGCTGCCCTCTGCTGGCATGAGCCAGGTGTGCATGTGCACATGCTGGTCCACCGAGGAGGGAAGAGCCCCCAGTCCTATTATCAGTGAACAGTGAGATCCCCCATTATAGGGGCCGAATTGGGAATCCCGGAACTGGCTGGTCATTCTAGAACACCATCCTCTGCACTGGAAGTCTGAACTAAACTCTTCCTATGCAACTGCTAATTAATCCCAGTGAGCCTTCTGGCCAATTAATTATGTGCCCTGGCTTGCTGATGAGGCATGTGAAACTAGAGAACCTATATATTTTTTTAACTTTGTGTGGATAATAGGTTTTTCTTTTTCCTGGTGGACAAAACCACATCTGTCTGGAATCTAACGTTATAGGCGCTCAATAGGTACACAAGCTTCATAGGTACCCAGAAGATGTACACACATCTAGGACCAGGTCGTTTAAGTCCCGAGCAAACATTTTTCCATTGTCCTTTTCATGCCTTTACTAATTTTGCAATGACAAGACACAATGAGGTTAATGATGCTTACGAAATGCCTCGACCAACAGAAACCCCATGGCCAGGCCTGAGAGGGTGTCACATAACCACCAGCACATTTATTGGTGGGAGGCACTGCTACTGCACTGCTCTGAAATAAAGCCCAAGGTAAGGTCATGAAAGACTGCCCCGTGTAAGCCAATAAGTACAGAAGCTGCTGTCTTGTCTTCAACAGAGAATCTTGCCTGATTAGCTTGACCAACCCCTATTTTTTTTAAAAAAAATATTTTGTATCAGTTGCAGAAGATAAAAACTGAATAAAAAGTTCAGGATGTCTTCAGGGTACAAATGGTGTCTGAAAAGACAACCCGTTTCCAAGTCACCCACGTCTATAATGCTTAAACTGCAAGAGGCAGGCATACACCAGAGCTCCACGGAATAAAAACAGATAACCACATTGTGAATTATTGGCTTCTCACTCCCTAAAGCCAATCTCTTGACAGCATTCATTCATTCACATATCCATTTATTCATTCATTTGTTCCTTTAAACCTCAAGCATTTGCCATGCCTATGGCACTAGATGAGGAGTGCTGAATCCATGAGTAAGAGCACTGGTGTTAAAACTGACATAACCACCCCAACACACGTAACATCTAACAAGGGTAATCAGGTCCAAGTTAAGAATGTTTTGAAGGTTTAACATCAGGATATCTAACATAATCTAAGGACTTTCAGGAAAAGTCTTCTAGAGAAAGTAGGAGTTGAGCTGAGGCAGAAAGAGGGAGTAGCTGAGGCAGAATAGCTGACAGCCAGTGTGATGACAGAGTTTGTAGCAGGATAAAGGGCACCCAAGAATAGAGAGCCTGTGTGAGTGGAGTGCACAGATGCCCACAGTGACTTTGTGGGGCACCTAGCATGGGTTTGGTGTGCTAGGTGCTAACGAGCCAATCAGCTAAAGTTCCTTCATGCAGAGCCTACAACGAATTCACAAACTCACAGTCCCTGAGTGTTCACAAAGGCTGGATTTAAAAATGGCACAACTCCTTGGGGTTAAGATAGGCAGAGGGTGGCTGGCTACAGACAGCAGCAAACACATCATCTGAAGTGAACAAGTGGCCAGGGTTGGTCCAGACAAGCTGCCCATACCAGAATGTATGATCTTCACAACCTTTGTTCACTTTAGGACTTTGAGATGTGTTGCTAGATATTTTGCCCCAGCATTGGAGCTGATGACGTTTCATTTTATCAATGTTGGAATCCAATCTAAAATCAATGATTCAAAAACATAAGTGTTAGTGGCTTGAGGGATGGATCAGCACTTTAGAGCACTGGCTATTCTTATAGAGGACCCAGGTTTAGTTCTTAGCACTTACATGATAGATTATAACTGTGTTTAACACATGATCCAGTCCCCTCTTCTGGCCTCCTCTGGTACTACGCATATGGGTTGCTCATACATACATGCAAGTGACACTTATATACACAAAATTATATATGTATATGTATATATGTATATCCCCACAGCATTAGACAAATAAAAATCTATATTCTTGTCCCTTTAAAGTGTCAGTTTGGGACTTCTGGCAAAAAGTCTAGGTTATTGAAGGTGTCACTTGAACAGTCCTCATGGTGTAATAGACAACTATGATCAATACCTTGAGACTTTACTATGAGAAATACCAAGTATTGAAACTAACATCCATGGAGGTTTTGGGAAAGTGGGACCATGTTCTCATGGAAACTTGTTGGCTGCAGGCATCAGACACTGTTCAAGACACAAGCCCCCACTGAAAATCCTACCATGGACTCCTCTTGCTTCCCAGAAGACCCATCACAGAAAATGAATTCATTTTTACATAAAATTTCAAAGAAGTGAATTCTTTCCAATGTGCTATGTTTGAAATCCCCAAATGGCCACCTCTACCCTCTCCCACACCAACAATTGTTCATTCCTCAATGTATTACATTCTGATCAACCTCCAAGTCTCACCCCATTGCAGGGGGAAAACCTAAACTTGGCTGAACTAATTTTGCTTCCAATCTTGACCTGCCCGAGACCTTCTGCTCCTTCCCAGGCAAATCTCTTTCCGTGTCCTCCCATCATCTGTGGTCTGCCATCTCTATTTCTATTTTCTTGTTGTCCGTGTCACAGCACACATATATTATCCTCATAAACAGTGGGGAGACTTCCATATTGTACACACGGATCTTAGAAGTGTCATTTATGTAGCTTCAAGAATGAGCTAGAGGAGACAGAGGGCCACGGAAAAGCATCAGGAGGCCATTGTAGTGGTCCACTCAAGACATGGACAGCTTGGACTAGGGAGATAAAAGTGGGAAACAGATAGGACTAAGAGGTGTAAAGGAACCATCATGGTTTGATAATCCATGTAATATGGAGGTTAAGGGAAAACAAAAACAGTCAAAAAAATAGTCACTGATTCATATTTGGGGGCTGGGAGTGGAACCTGGGACCTCTTACATGCTAGGCATGGCCTTTACCACTGAGCTACAATGCTCAATTGAATGTTCAAGCCTTTGACAAAGATAAAGACAACTTCCCTTTAAGAAAACGTTGGTCTCTCTGGCCTATTTCCTTGCTGTGGAGCCAATGATTCAATCCTTCCTGTATCTTCAACTTCACTTTCCAGAACTAGAAATATTTTGTTTCCATTTTTATTCCTTAAACCAAAGTATCAAGCAATTTTATCTCAATTTTCTGGAGATTTATGGTATGGTAGGACTAATTTTGATCGATTTAGTATATATCCACCCCCCCCCAAAGGTAGAAATTTCACATTCCATATTAAGAACAAAAATTCTGAGCCCTGGAATTAACCCTAAGTCTGATCACTATGGGCTTTCTGAAGAAAACATCTAGTGCTGGGAATAAAACTATAAAGAAAATTTCATGCTCTACAAAGATGCGGGTGAACTGTCAATAAAAAGGAAGTTGACCTACTACAGATGATTCATTCAATAACATGGATTGCTCTGTGAAAGGCAGGAGGGATAAATGGAAATCAAGCAATATCCAGGCCCTTATCAAAAGGTTTTACTTATGAGATATATTTTTATGGGAGCCTCTTTTGTGTCAAGTTCATAGACATGGCTAATGTTTTGACATCGTGACATGACATTATCATGTACACAGTTCACACTCTGAATTTTACATATACATATGTGTGCATACATGCACACACACAAACCAGTGCAAAAATAATCTATTTTAAGGAAGTTTTTGATTTTGTGAAGGGTAACAATTTTGCTATTCTAGGGGACATGTGGCCCACTATGAACCACAGATTAGACAGACACCTCTTCATGCTGAGTGCTGACTCACTTCCGTCTCTCACAACTGCCTAGGGGAGATACAGTGATGACTCAAACAGTCACAACACACATTGTAACAATGCTACTGGATCCCAACATGTCTGAGTGAATCTGTGCCACCAAGTCTACACACACTCCGCTAGCTCAATAGCCAAAATTAATTAAGCAGCAATCAAATGTCTTGTTTATATCCTCCAATGGCCATTAAAAAGAACCAAATTCCACTTCAATACCGACTAATGCTAATAATTAATACTGATAATTAATTGTTTGTTATTGGTCTCCTCACTCCCCATCTTTCTATCTTTATTCTACATGACAAAAGCCCTCTTTCTGTTCTTCAGGTTTTTTATTGCTAACTTCTTCCTTCTTCAGTCTTATTCACTGCTTGGTTTTCCATGGCATCCCTTCTAGCAGGAAAGCTCTTTCCCCTTTACCAGAGCAAGGAAAAGGGGAGACATTGTGCTAATCAAACATGATCCCCTGAGGCAGGACAACAGAGAGAAAGAGTCTATCAATATTCAATTTTTAATAACATTTGACCTATTCTGTCTGTCTGTATTTATTTATTTATTTATTAACTTTTATATTTCCTTTAATTTTTTTTCTAGAACTTGATGACTATTCTTTTCTTTGGTCCAGTAATCTTGTTCTTAAAAGCATTCTTCTAATGGTAATTTAGTATAACTATCTCATAGTCATTAACCAAATTCAACTACATTGATGTGTCAAATACCCTAGGCTGGTAAAATCACTTTTCAAATTATTCTTTTTATCCTAGCAAAATGTTGTGGGTGTATGGAGGGACCAGAGAGGTAGAGTTTTTGTTGTTGTTGTCATTGTCATTGTTTGCTTTTTTTCTGTTTGTTTTCTAGAGTGTGAGAGAAAGAAGGTGTGGAAATGAATGAGTGGGGAGGTAGAAAGAAGGATCTGGAAGAGACTAGAAAGTGGGAATCATGGCCAGAATATATTGAATGAAAAAATGTGTTTTGTATATAGTCTGTATAAACATACACACACACACACACACACACACACACACACACACACACTGGGATGACCATTGGGTATTAGATAACCAATTAGTGTTTTCTTCCCTGGGGAAGATTGTTTTTCCAACTCTCATCATTCTTTAGTTGCCTGGCATTCTTTGTATAGGACTGGGACTCCCCAGTCCAGTGTATGTTAGCATGTTGTTGTCCTTATTAAGCACATGCTTAGACACACATGTAGGTAAGACTTTATGGGTGTATCTCCTGACATTCTTAGGAAACACAATATCACAGTAAACTTCATGATCCTCTGGCTCTTACAATTTTCCTGTCTTCTCCTCCAAAATGATCTCTGAGCCTTAGGTGCAACAGTAGTATTATAGATGTATCCTTTGGGGCTGGGATCCGTAAGTCTGCAGTTTGATTGGTTGTAGCTTTCTGGAATGGTTTCTATCTGGTGCAAAAAGAACTTTCGTTGATGTGGGGTACCGAATATACTTGTGGGTTTAATGACAAACATTTAGGATGTAGCCAGGGATTATGCTAGTTTAGTAAAGTGGTAGTTGTAGGCTCTCCTCCAAGATCCATGACTTTTCTAGCCCAGGGTAAATTGATTAGTTTTCCAGTACCAGGCATAATATCCTTCATGTTGAGTGGGTACTAAGTCCAATTAGAGAGTTGTTGGTTACCACCCAGGCATGTGCACCACCGTTGCACATGCTGAGTTATCATGCCATGCTGGCTATTATTGTGGTTCACTGGCATCATAGCTGAACAGAACTGTTGTTTGCCTCCTTTTGGAAGCTTGTATTGCACTTTCTGGTACCATGAAAGCTCATCCCCAGAGAGGGGGCTTTCAAGCTCAAGGGCCTCTGGTTCTGTGCCTGAATGTCATGGTGCCTTCAGCAATAGGGACTTACCTTCTTCTACCTCCGAGAAGGCAACCAAGGATAATAACAATAACCTATAATGTTTTGAGAGTCTCTTGACCAATGATTCAAAAGAAGCCTTCTCATGCATGGTGTTGGGATTTTTGTTAGTTGGTCTTTAGCTCTTGGAGGGAGCATTAGCATCACAGAGATCAAAAATTTATTTAAATTATATATGTGTATTTATGCACAAAACGTGGTGTATTACAAGTATTTTTAGGCAGTTAATAGTATGATTCTTTATAAGTTGTTTTCCAGACATCCTTACAGTCACTTCTCCCCCCCCCCTTCTGTACTCATCTCTTCCTGCATTCTTCATCAGAGTCCCCTGTTTTAACAATTGTCCTCATCAGATCACTATGCTCTTCTATTCTCCTCTCTATTGCGCCTCCTGGGGGGTGGCAATGGTCCCTTTTCAGTTTCTTCATTATTGCACCATCTCTTTCTCTATTTGTTTGTTGCCGTGTGTAGAGAAGCTATTCATGTGTGTATGCTGATTCTGTGCTCTACCGCATTGTTGGGTTTGCTTAGCATTTCTAGAAGTTTTCTAGTAGAATTTTGGGGATCACTAATGTACAATATGTCATCAATAAGTAGGGAGAGTTTGATGTCTTTTTTTCCTATTTGCAAACCTTTAATTTTCTTCTGCTTTATTGCTCCAACTGGTGCCTCCAGTACAATATTGGAAAGGAGTGGGGAGGGTGGACATCTCTGTCTCATCTCTGACTTAAGTAGCTTCAAGCTTTTTTTTCCATTTAGGATGATGTTGGCTGTAGATTCCTCATATGTTGCTTTTATTTTGTTGAAATATGTTCTCCTTCTGCTTCTATCTTTTTGAAATAGTTTAAGAAAGATTGGCTATATATCTTTGAAAGTCTGATAAAATTCTGTTGTGGATCCATCTTGGCCTGGGCATTTTTAATTGGAAGGCTTTTCATTACTAGTTTAATATCCTTCTCTGTTATTATTATTATTATTATTATTATTATTATTATTATTTTAACTTTTGGTGGTTTGGCAGAATCTAGAAATTTATCCATTTCTTTTAGGCTTTGTGCTTCCTGGGCATCCCTCAGGTATTTATTTTCATTTCTTTCTTTCTTCTTAGTTTCACTGAGCTGTTTCTTTGTGTCTTCTTCAAGCTCTTTGAATTCTTTGATAAAGTTTATAATTATTCTTTTAAATTATATGACCTCAGGTTCATCTTGGTAACTCTCATCGGCAAACCTTTCTACATGTTTTAGGGTACAGATATTACCTTAATCTTTAATGTTTTTATTTTTTCAATGAGATATGAGAATGTGGAATGCTTAGTTCTATATCTGATTTGGGTGGAGCATGCTGTGACAGAAGACAGGGTGTGCTGGCAAGTTGGTATTGGAGGTTGAAAATAGCTTAAGAGAAATTAAGTCATATGGACGGAGGGGAAGAGGTTTGTGTGCAGGATGTGTATCCTAGTCTAAGCCTGGAGTGTGGGAATACATCTTGCTGGATACCTAGGTGGATTACAGCATGGGAAAAGCCTGTGGGTTGTGGGAGCAGGCAGGTATGTCTTAGAAGAAGCTTAAAGATTAGCTGAGACACAGGCTGGGGTTGCCAGGCTAGATCAGGACACTAGATGTGGAACCCTGGCTAGATCTGGCAGGTTGGTATGGGGTGGGGTGGTATATGGAAGGGAAAGTCAGGCAGATTCAGTGGGCTAGACCCTAGAGAAGGATGTGCATGATCTGGCTGAGTGAAGAGGCTGACCTGCTCTTTAAGGACAAAAAGAGAGAGTCATGAGCATGACCTCTTCTGGTCACATGTGAGAGAAGGTATGAGGATAGCATGGCAAATTAAAAGGGCAAAGTTGGCATCCAAGTGACTTTAGAAATTGTTTAGCCAAATAGATGGGCTGATAATATTCACTCTGCAAGTATGCTTGTTCAGTTCTCATTGAGGCCATATGGTAATGGTGCAGTGACTTCAGATGAAAAGGAAGTACTCACTAACACCATATAAACACACGAGGTCCCCATTTGAACTTGAAGGCTTAAACACACACACACACACACACACACACACATCTTTTTATATATATATACATATATATATATATAAATATATATAAATTGAAACTTATCTATATATATAAGATATATATATATATCATATATATATATATATATATATATATATAAACTGACTTCAACAGGAAATCACTCAAATTCTTAACCTTTAGTTATTTAAAAGAAACAAATGGTATTTATGTTTAAAAATGTGCAGGGTGATGTTAAGTGATTCACAAATAAGCTCATTACCCAGCATACATTAGTCATCTTGACCAAATTAGATTTTGTGTATGTATAAAGCATCACATATATAATGGATCTTAGATGGGCAGACATTAGATTATTTCCTGTTTCTTGCTATTATAATCTACCAGTATGATAGACATCTTGAATTGAAGACACTGAACTTGCAAGTTCTTCCTGCTTCATAAAGCCCAAAGAAAAACATCCTTGGAGGTCATTGGGCCATCCCTCAGTTTCAGTTTTGACTTAAGAAGAGAAAACTTCACGACAGTGTCTAGGTAGAGTTCCAAAGGTAAACTATGACTGACACTTATCAGAAGCAAAAGCAAACAGTTCTTCCCACTACATCTCCAGACCACTTGCCTACCTTATTATATTACTCCATCACTTAGTGTCAAAGGAGACACAAGGCCATCAAAGTCAGGAAATGAAGGAAATAATTTAGAATTGGCACATGCTGTGGATGCTAACTCAGGCCATACATTTATAGAGTGAGGAGGACTCATTACTCCTGCCAAGGGTAGAAAGAAGGGTGATAATCAAGCAATTCAGGAACATGGTGAGAAGGAAAAACAGACTTTTTTTTTTTAAATACATGACCCTTAAAATTTAAACGTACTAGCACTATCCTAGTTGAAAAAATACCAACATTGCAGGATTTAGTTAAATGTGTATGTGTGTGTGTAAAAATAACTTTTATTGTCCTGTAGTAATTGTCATCTCAAAGGCTTACTGCTTTATTTTGCTAACCTAGGCCTGGAAGCTTCTAGCCTCTGGACAATCTTATGTAAGCCTAGAACATTTTCAGCCTCTGAGATTTTCTGCTGAGTAAGTTCACCCCTTCCTATCTCTTTCTGGCTTCTGGCTGGGTGGTCAACAAAGCTGTTCTGGCTCAAACTTCTCTACAAGCTGACTGATTCAATCTGGTCTCACTCTTAGCCTCTGACTTTTTGCTCTGCTTGGCCTCTAACTCTGGACATCTGTTCTAATCTGGATCCTTCTCATTCTCTAGCTCATTCTGTTTTCACCTATGTTTAGCTCGTTCTCTCTTCAACCTGTTTCTGTAAAACTCCCAGTAAAACTGCCTCCTCCTTCTACACCACTCTCTTTTAAACAGTTTTCCTTTCCTATCTCTTCTTGTGAGAATTTGCCATATTCTATTCTGTCAATTTTTTCTCTGATTCATCACTTTATCTGCCACCCAATTAGATTTCACTTTTAAACGTGGATTCTTCCTTCTACAAACTAATTTTACCTTATTTGGGATTAAAGGTGTTAACTAAGGGTGTGTCTGTATTCCAGACAGAAAAATTGAAGGTATATACCAAGGGCTGAGCCACATCACAACTAGAAACAGATGTTTTTCAGTAAATAATACAATCTCAGGGTTCACAGTGTGACAAAACATCTATAACTATACCCCTCTTCTCCTCCTCCTCCTCCCTCCTCCTCCTCCTTATCTATCTATCTATCTATCCATCCATCTATCTATCCATCCATCCATCTATCTACCTCTCCTCAGTGGTAATAGTAAAAGATAGTAGTAAGAGATGATTGAATTGTGAGATATTCATGGGTGGGTTGATCTATTCTTAAATTTGTAGCTGAAGGTGTCAGGAAGCTCTCAGGCCTAGCTGGAGGCTGTAGGTCATTATAGGTGCCTTTGAAGGATGCATTTTGTTTCAGAACCTTCTCTAGGCTTCTTGACTGCCCTGAGATGGACAGCCTTTCCCCACTACAGACTCTCTGCTATGATGCTCCACTTCATCTCATGCCAATAGTCACCAGGCCAAGACATCATTATTTGAAACCTTCAAAATCATGAGCCAAAATATTTTTACCTCCAAGTTTTCCAACTCAGAAATTTTGTCACAGTGGCAGACAGCTGTGCTAGGCTTGGCTAGGTGGCTTGAGATCATCTCTGGAGCTTAGATGATACAATGTAAGCACAGAGGCCAGAGTCATATCTTTGAAGTTTGTCTTGCATCTTATGTTCAAGGAATTGCCCATGTATAAAGCAGTTTCCATGGAGCTTAAAAAAAAAAAAAAAGTCCTCTCTCAACTTGAAACACCTACACTTGGAGCAGATCCAAACCTATAGTAGTCCAGGAGATATGCTCTTTACGTCTTTGTCTGAAACAGTCACCCAAGCACCCTTGTTGATCTGCTCTTCCTCAGACCTCATTCCCTGCAAATTAATTAACACTCACTGCTGTAGTAAGCCACTGTGCTATGCAATGGTTTTTATGAAGCAAGAGCCATTTAGATAAGCAAAGAAAACTACAACTAGGTTCACTTGTTGGAAAACATGTGGAAAAGTATTTGAAAGATTCAATTTTTTTTTTTTTAAATTTTAGATGTATGACTGTGGTCTGCATATAATGTGTGCCACATGACAGCTTGATGCCCAACAAGGCCACAAAAGAGTGTCAGATCCCCCTGGAATTAGAATTACAGGTGGCTGTGAGCCACCATGGGGCAGGGGTCATCTATGAAAGCAGCCAGTTCTTAATCAATAAGCCTTCTCTTCCACCCTTATGTGAAATATTTTGCTTTAAAATGAAGTCGGAGTGGACGGAGAAATCACAATAGAGTGTTAGGAAACCGTGGTATTTATTATGCACTGGAGACATGTTTTATCACATGTTGTTCCTGGCATCTAGAAAAGCAAACATGTATCTGAAGAACTGGAAGCTGTTTGGAAATAGCATGTCACACGGCTTTGGGGAAGACAGCTCAGTCAGTACAATGCTTGCCTTGAAGGCACAACAGAGTTTGATCCCCAGAACCCACATGAGAAAAACAAGGTGTAATGATGCTTACTTGTAATCAAATGCTAAGGAGGCAGAGAGAGGTGGATCGCTGGCTGGGGGGTGCCCTGGGCATATAGCTGAGTCTACCTAGAAGGTTTATAGCCAGTGAGAGACTATTTTAAGGGAAAAAGTGGATGGCAATTGTGGAATGATATGAGGTAGGTTTCCATATGGATGTTTAAATACTTATTGGCACACATATGTACTCACAAACACATTCATAAAAAATTTTTAAATCACAGTTGTGTCTAGAGAGAAAGTTTCTTTCTTTCTTTTTTTTTTTAAAACAGAATTATAGCATGTTTTTTAACATATAGAATGCCCACAAGTTGAAAACCATACCTGGAACAGTGATCAGGACCAAGAACCAGTGGACAGATAGGTCACAGGCCCTAGGGAGACTCTACTGTGATTATTTTGCCAAACAAGCATAGTATTAAACTATCTCCTAATGACATATAATTATACCCATAGATCAAGGCACATGTCCCACATGTTTTATGAGAGTTGTATTGAAAAATATGTGACCATCCTGGCCTAGAAAAGGCTGGGACTATTGGAGATGTAGAAACGAAATCAGAATGATTCCAATTTCTGTGAGTGAGAAAGAGGATGAAACAGTTGCTCATTTGTCAAGTATGCTGAATCCTTTCTCTGATGTTGCTGATGTAATAAAGGAATGACATAAAGATACGCAAGATCTCAGGCAGAAAGAGCCAGGAGTTGTGAAATATCCATATCTAAGGACCCACTTTCAGAAAACAGTTGCTCATTGAGCACCAATCCAAGATAGCCATCTTAAGTAGTTATATTGTTGCTAAGGCTACCCATATGGGTCAAGATAATGATTATGGAAATAATAGAAATTGATGGGGGTCACCTCAGTTATAAGGAATAACATCCAAGAAGTACCTAATGATTTCTCTGGACACTTTGCACCTAAATTGTCCTTCTATATTTTGGGTCTTAGGATCCCTCAAGACTGAATAATTTCTTTCATCCCTGCAGTAAGATGGAGAGACAAGGTGGGAAAAGCCAGACTTGGCCTTTTCCTTCAAGGAAGCTTTATCTGGCCAGAGAGGCAGACACAAGTTTGGTAATGCATGGGACTCTTGAGGACAGGAAGCTAAAAGGACACTGAGCTAGAGACCTGACCAGGTGTGAAGGAGCAGTAGAGGCTCCTCAGAGGGAAAAAATGGAGTTCAAGCTGATACTGTAAAGATGAATTGGATGGAGAGAGAACATTCCATAGGATGAGAATCTCATACCAAGGACCTGTATGACTGAATATCTGAGCCAGCAGTAAAAAATGAGGTCAGCTAGCTGGCACAACTCAAACGCTCAATCAGCCTTCTGTAGACCAGGGGTGGGGAGTGTTTACTTGTTGGCTTTTCAATTTTTGTTAGCACAAAAATAAATGGGCTCTATGATGACGTTTACGCAAGCACACACACACACACACACACACACACTCACTGCTCATATTTATTCCTCTCACTACCCTCTTCTCTCTCTCCTTTTTTCAGTAGCTGGGGATTTTTATGTAAAGATTATAAAGAATCCATCGAAAAGTAGATTAAGAACTGTTATGATCAGTTTCCAAGAGTCCCGGGCAGACACTGTTAGCAGACACTAGGGGCACTAGGAAGGTGGGTCCCCAGGCAGTTCTCCGACAACCACCACATCAGGGTGTGCTTTACATATGATGCCTTGGATCCCATGTGTCATTTGTAACAGTTTGTAACACCTTCACCTTTCCATGAAACCAATTATGTTTTAAATAATAACTTTTAGATCATATATGGTTTGCTATTTATTTTATTTCAACCATCACTTTTGGTCAAGTAGTGCCTCAGACACAGCAGGTGAACCTTAATGACTTAAGGGATAAATAGAAAGCTAATGAGATCATACCCATTAGCTAATGGATCACTAAGCAATGGGGACTAGTTACACCCCAATGCACTTAGCCCAGGGTTGCCAGGAATTTTAAACACAACAAGCAAATGCTTTAGGTTCTACCTCACAGGCCCAGGGGATGGGCACTGAAACTCTGATATGGCTTCTCTGATTGACAGGTGAGTGACTGTGGCTATCATTAAGTAATCACACACCTTAGGATTTATTTATTATTGACTACAAAACATGTTCTAGAAATATAGTGGAGGCATTTGACCTGCCAGGTTAGCGCATTTGTTGGTGATAGCCTGGCAGACAGAGGGACCCTAATGGGAGCTCCACTCAAGTATCCTGTTTTGCTTACTCTATTCATGTCCCAGTGACTCATGGGAAAATATATGGGCCTGCCATTCTGTTCTGTGGAATGCTTCACAGCGTGGTAAATTAGCCAGCCACTCTATGTGTTGTGCTGGGACCTATTTTCCATGGTTTTCTTTTTTAAATCAGTTGTTTTGGATATATGGTCTCATTAGTATCTGGGCATTACAATCACTTTTTAAAGTCCTAAATCTTATGGTTTTATTGAGCTACTAAAGAGTTTGGTTTATGGATGGTATGGACAGTAAGAGAACTTACAGCCATTGACCACGCTATCCACCTACAGATGGAAAGAAGGAAAACACCTACAAATTGAGCTCCAGAAACACAAAGAGAAGAGATGCCACTGAGAACCAGTGCTATGACAAGCTGTTCTGTCTCTGAACTAAAGTTCATCTCCTGATGTACACTGTGACTATAATCTACTATTTGACCTTTGACACCATAATGATATGCCCACAGTTGTATGCACAGAATTCTCTGAGAGCATTATGAGAAAGTATTAGCGAGTAATAAAATCCCGGATTCTTTCTAGTGCTCATCTGTCTGCTTGTCTATTACCTATATCTAGTATCTATCACTATAACTGACATCAATTTATACTCTATCAACTATTTATCTATCATGTCTCTCTCTTCCTATCACCGATATTTAACTATATCTACCATCTATTCTCCTATATCATTATCTTCAACTACCCAGCAACTATCATCTCTCTACCCAAATCGATTATTTGTCAATCATCTTTCCATCTATATCATCTATCCTGTATCATTCAGTTATCTACTATCTATCTCTCATCTTTCATCCATCTACCTACCTGTCAATTTACTCATCTATTTCCATATCTACATGTCTATCTACCCATCTACCCACCTACCTACTGGTCCATCCATCTATCTATCAATCTATCTATCTATCTATCTATCTATCTATCTATCCATCCATCCATCATCTGTGTCCCTATATATTCATGATCTCTGAGCAGGCTTAAACTTTAAAAATACAGTATATATAAATTATAAAACAATCTATTTCAAAGTTTTCTCTTCCTCCTTTCTACTGCCCTGCTCCTTCAGTGAGGACATCAGACTCTCCCTCTCAGCCAATGAGTTGCCACCTCAGTTCATCCCTCTTCATTTTCTGAGCAGTTTTCTACACATCTTTTTTCCTAAATGGGAATGAGCTCTGGCGGAAACAGAAGACGAATAATAAAACAAGTAAAGGAAGCATTAATATTTACTACGTGCGAGGTGTTTTGCACACATGCGTTCATCTACACCTCTTAACAAGACTAAAACAGTTCACACACGAGGACCAGGAGACTCAGAAGTTTTTTTTTTTTTAATTTGCATAAGGCTGCAGAGCTGGTAGCTAAGCACAGAAGTGGCTCTGATTCCAACGCTCACATTTTCCACCACTCTGCGAATTCACAGGTTGTAACTGGCCATGGAAGTGATTCCACAGACTGTTAAAAGAACCTTAGTAAGCAGAGACTAATCACCATGTTAGTGTTAGCTGTGCCTACTCTACCCATTGACTTTTGATAGGAGAGTTGTTTAAACAGTCTCTAAGCAGAAGAAAGGTTAAGTAAATTGGAGGCTTGCAAATAACCCCTAAATAAAGCACTGTGAGTTTAATTATTTATAGCTGTGCCTCCTCCTCCTCTTTTTATTTTTTATTTTTTGGATTTTATCTTGTGCAGGCCATTTTTCCATAGTGGTCTAAGATACCACTTTTAAAATGGCTGTATAAAGATTCAAAATAAAGATAAAAAGCACTGTATTCAGGCTCTTGAGCTCCAACACCCTTAAGAGGAGCAACACAACTAGGCAATGAGGAAATCCGAGGGAGGGGGAACCATGAGTGAGCCAAGAGGCTTGTACGCAACTGGGCTTGCCTGCAGAGCAAAGGATCTTCTGTGCTCAGGAAGGGATGGGAGGTAGGAGGTGGCATAGTGGGAATGTGGAAAGTCTCAGAGAGGGGTTCTGTCCTCCACTTCATAGACACCTGGAAACCCCTGGAGAGAGCATGGTGGGTGGGGAATAGGACAGACCATTACCAGATGTTCTCTCTGAGATGACCAGATTCCAGTGAGAGATGTAGTCGCCTGCCCTCAAAAGAGATTCTAGAAGACAAACTGTTAGTACAGAAGGGATAAGAAAGGAAGGGCCAGTCTCTCAGCAGGAATCAGCAGATATTGCCACTGGGGATTATAAGGCCACATCAGCTCAAAGAAATCACTAGAACATCAGAAAATGTTCCTTGTGAGTGTCTAGGAAAAACCCCATTGGTCCTCTGGAATTCAAGGTCACCCTTTGGGAAAAAGAACTGGAAAACCCCACACAGGTAAAGACTCAGTTTCTGCTTCATCTAGAAAACCACTATTGAAAACAAATTGGCTTCAGTCTTTTCTGGCATCTTTGAGCGCATGAACTGCAGGCTACACTGTGTGGTGTGCCCTCAGTTTGGATGTCTCTTTCTTCACTGTTCGGGCTGGGGCACTAACTAGGACCCTAAACTACAGGTGCCACTGGGAGAGTGAAAAAAAAAAATCCTCAGCCCACATTCTCGTGCTTTACAGGAAAATGGTCTTTGTGTAACTCCAATCTTTAGAAGTCTGCACTGGCTACCACTCTGTATCCTATGGATCCAGCCTGACTGTCCAGACCACTCTGTCTGTGGATACACAGCTGTGGCTTTCATAAATGAATCTCCTCCATCCAATTTAAAGTGAGCTTCAAGTTGATTTGGGGGAAAAATTTATGCAGTTTACAGACTTAAAGCATTTCCTTCATCCCAGAGGACAAACAAGCGTGGGTGGAGGGAGGGAGGAACTGCTAACATAACACGGAGAAAAGAAAAGTCAGAATTCCCAGGAGACCCAGAGGAGGAGGAATGAGGCCAGAGTGACAAGGAGGGCAGGTGACAATTGTCAGATGAGTTTCATCATGCGACTGTGTTTCTACTCAATTGCAACTTCTCTGAAAAACTGTTCTCTGGGGCCCAAACTTTCCCTGTTTAGTCTCAGCCCAAAGGTGAGTTGCTTATGAAGTTTGAGAGAAATTGGCTTAGGAATTTTGGAGTTATACTCACAGGCAAGGAAATGGCATCTCTTCTGCTTTAAAAGAAAAAGAGGAGGTTTTAGTCACTGTGGGCTCAGGGATGGAAACTCTAAGGACTCTGATAGCCTTGCTAAGCTAAGGAGTCTCAGAGATTGGGACAGAAAGAGCCTGGAAAAAGAAGATTCAGGGAGTTAGTGGGTGGGAAGGGAAGGAAAACAGAATCTTAACAAAGTAGGGCTTTGTGTGTTTAATTACATAATTATCAGGGGATGGGGCTCCGAAGATGTTGTTTAGATTTATGCGCTGTCAAATCACCAAAGAGAACAAAATTCTGTTTGCCACTCCTTGGGTCTTTTAAGAGTTACAGATTATGCTGTAATGTAACTTGGTAATTCTAATTATGATTCTAAATGGATAGAGTCTGTTTTTCAGAGTGGGGTGAGGGACAGGGATGGATGTGAACATCCTGGGGTGAATGTATAGAGGCCAGAGGTTGGCACTGGGCATCTTTCTCAGTCACTCTCTTTCTTATTTTTTTGAGAATTTCGCTGAGCATGGAGCTTCATCATTAACTAGACCCCCAGGCCAGCCAGCTCCAGGGATCTACCAGTCTGTATGACCTCCACAAATGAATGCTAGGATTACAGGTCCATGACACTATATTTAACTTTTATATGGGTGATATGTAGCCAAACTCAAGTCCTCATGACTATATAGAAAGCAGTGTGCTCACTGAGCCACCCCTGGTATTTTAAACACAGCTCCTTTAAACCATGACCATCCAAGAGGTATCTAATCACAGAAATTACAAAAGAAAGTACGCTAAATAACCTTAACATATTAAGTAGAGGTTGGATAGGTAGGTAGCCCAAAGTTCTTTTTGTTGGCAAAATTCTACTTGTGGGCTTCTTAACCAGTAAGTACATCAGAGGTCCTGCACCAGAGGAAGTAGTGGGTGCAGGCTATGTGTTTCCAGTGATGTCCTTTGTTGCCTGAACCTATGTCTATGGCTTTAGCCATAACCTGGAAAATGGGCTGTCTATATCCAGTTTCAATCCCATGCAGTTGTGGTTTTTGCCATTGGTGTGAACTCACTCTTGTCCCCACTGACCAGCTGATGAGCTAGAAGGTGGCAGGCTAGCACATGAGCATACACAAGGAGGCATGCTATAGTCACCTCTGTATCTTACCTGCCTGGTTGCAGCCTGAGGGGAGCATGCAGCCTGCTCTGCTTGCTGCCAAGTTTCTCCCACATTCTTCCTACCTTTTCATATGCAAGCAGCTACAGCCAAGTCAGCTGCTCAACATTTTCCATTGTTGAAGTCCTCTGGGATGCACACTGTGGCAGCCTGGGACCCAAATTGGACCTCGATCAGGAACCCCTCAAAGCTGAGAGATTTTACAGAATTTAATGGGCTTTGGGAGACAGTTTTACAGACGGGGTACAAGTATTCAAATTGCTCAGGCCCGATTTGAAGGCACATCAGAAGGTGCACCCTACAACCTGTCTGTAGCAGACTCTTTTGAATCTTGTCCTTGAAACAAAAACACGGGGGGGTGGGGGGGAGAAAGAGAGAGAGAGAGAGAGAGAGGAAGAGAAAGGAAAAAAATGGAAGAAGGGAAAAAAAAAGACATTTGGTGTCCCCTGGGACATTCGCAGCAGAGCCTCTAAGTGCTGTGTGACTAAAAGAACTGCCAGGAGTCCTCAGGCCTGGAGGGAGGAAGTGGATGAGAGAGACCCGGAGATGAGAAGGGCCTTCAGCAGCCATTGGGGAGGCAATAGCGAGGGAGAAGAAAGGGAGGCTCAAGCACTAAAACCCAACAGAAACACAGGTGGGAATGGCCTTGTGGGAAATCAGGCTGTCAGCAAACAAAGCTGGAAGCTGGAAACCACTGCCTTCTCAGCCTGGCTCTTGGGCAGGGGGATCGCTCTGCAAATAAATTAGCGGTGGCTTTGACTGCTTGGAAATTAATACTGACACTGCAAAAGCAGCAAATGACTCCCTTTTATCCACAGCAAAAGAACTTGTCTTCACAAAGGGATTTTCCCCCCCATTCGTTATTTTATTTTGCTGTTTTCTCAGAGAAAGCAAATGAGAAGCCACTTACATGAGCAGCTCGGGTTAAGGGAAGGGGAAGGAGAAAGAGGGGGAAAAATAGTTTCATTTCATGTACCAGTGGTTTAGAACTTCATTTAGAGCTAATCACACCCGCACCTCCCCCCCCCAACGCCCCTCCCCGAGTGGGCTCTGACAGCAGCACAGCCTGGATTGCCACGTGGAAGACAGGCACCCGGAGTTTTGCGGATCTGTAGCTCTGTACACAAAGGCTGAGAGAGGCTCTCGTGATTTCCGGTAATGACTGAGGAAGTGCAGTTGCTAGGAAAGGACAATTAACTCCTAGTTGAGGCAGCTGAGAACTCTTTTAAGCGCTTCTAGAAGTCCCCATCTTGTTTTCTCCAGAAGACCATGGTCTTCCCCCTTTACAATAAGTCTGGAGGAGGTCCAAATTGCTGAAATGGGTGCCCCGCATGAACGTGAGCCAATCCTGGTGAAGGCAAGGCTCCAGAGCGGAGTCACATTTATTTTTCTAGTGAGAAATCAGAAAAATGGTTCTTTCTACCCCAATGGTGCCCTACTAACTATGCGAGCAGAATCAACGGACAATCGTAAAGAAGCAGATTCTTTTAGGAAAATCAACCCCTGGCAAATCTCTACTACCCAGTGTCCTATTAATTAATCCCCCCCCCCAGTCATTTCTATGCCTCTATGGTAAGCTCAAAATTGATGAAAGCAGAATGGACTTTGAAGCCTCATGAATTCTTAAAGCACACTCTGGACTATCAAAGCCACAATTATTTGATCTCATTTTACAGGAAATTATATGTTATCTCTTTATGCCTTAGAAAAGCAATAATCCATATGTAATAGTTATGGTCACTCTATAATGGCCAGAATTCTTGATTAGTGAGCATGACTCTACTACCACCAGACACCAGGGCCTTTACTGCATATTAATTTTTTAGCTGCTTCTCAGACAAGCTGACTAGGCCTCCTTGTTTGTAATAGCCACAATCCGCCATGTAGACAACAGCAATACAATCAAGGTAAAAAGAAAACTAACCCTTGGACATCCAGCGATAAAGGATTGGAATGGATTCAGTGGGGATCGATCCCAGAGCACCATCGCAAGATGGTTCAGCATGAAATAAAATAAAGATACCCCCATCAGAGTTCTCGGATGAGATATAGCTGACTCAGCAGCTGGTGCTATAAGATAGGGAAAGGGAGCAAACAAAAGCAAGTGGACTGTGTCAAGAATGGTAGATACAACGGTAGTGGAGCCAGGGATGATGAGCCATATTACTGCTCTCTCCTGTCTCCAACTGCAGTGCTCTTATCAGGAGGCTCCTAAGTTTCACATAAAGACAATAGGACACGTGTGCCCTAGTAGGGAGAATGGCAAGTTGTCTGGGCTGTGTTTTAAAGAAAGAGGCCAATGTATCAAATGTAGTTGTGAGTAACTAACCTTCCAAGTCTTTATAACTGTATCTGAATGAGATAGTGGATTGTGTGGCCTTTGCATATCTTCTTCTTCTTTTTTTTTTTTTTTCAAACTTAGTTTTGATGACTAGGGAAGCTGGCACAAATGTTTGAATTAACATGTGAACATGAGTATCAATTCACCATTTGGAAGGCAAAAAATAGAGATGAAAACAGATATCAAATATATATATATATATATATATACACACACACACACATACACACACACATATATATGGTTATTTTAAAATATAAACATCACACATTAAATGGTAAATATTTAGTTAAGTTAACAAATCACAGTTGGCTGAACCCAAAAAGAAGATTTAGAATAGACTCCATGCTGTCTTTTATAAGTACCTGGACTTAGAACATTCACGGTATGGTACGTGTGATTAAGAATTTAAGGGGCTAGAGAGATGGATCAGAGGTTAAAAGCCCTTGTTGTTCTATAGGTCTCAAGTTCAGTTCTCAGAATCCATTCAGGTAGCTCACATCTATAATTCTAGCTCTAGGGGAATTCAATACCTCTGACCTACAGTCATCTGCACATCACTCTCCTAAACACACACACACACACACACACACACACACACACAAACTTAAGAGGATTCACCTTTAAAATCCAGAAGCTATGAAGAACAGAACATGCATAACCTTGAACATTGGCTACTTTGCTTACAGTGAAATGGGTTAGATGACACTTAATAGACCTGGTTTAATGTATCTGACAGTTGGGGTGACTTGATAACTTCCTATATTGCTCACTTAGTGAATCTGATGTTGAGGAATTTATCTAGAACTCTATTGGTGGACATGAAACACATATGTGTACCATGGTGAACAGATCTGACCCATACAGAGTGACAGTGAGCATAACTGCTCAAGTAAAAGTGTTGAAACTCCCAAGAAGATACTTTAAAAAACACCACTGTCAATCAAAAGCTTGGGCTAGATGAGTTCTATGGCACAATTACAGAACTAACAGCAATTCTCCTTAAATTATTTCCAAAATTAAAGGGAAGGAATCTGTATTCCAAGAGGCCAACAGGGCACTGATACCCAAGCCATATAAAAATGCAACAAAGCCACTGGCACCATCCACAATAAACACAGACACAGAAGTTCTCAACAAAGTAGTAGCAATCTTAGCTGAATACCATAATAACCCAGTGGAAATTATCCTAAGAATGTAAGAATAGTTCAATAGATGCATTCCCAGGTTTATTGCAGCACCATGCACACCAGATAAGAAATGGAAACAAAGTTGAGTGTCTGATGACTATGTAAAGAAAATGTGGTACCTACACAGACTCGGATACTGGTCAGCCAAATAGAAGATCGCAACCTGTCAGTTGCAGCAACATGGATGAAAGGGAAGACCTCTTTGTTAAATCAAATAAACGAGGCACAAAACACAGCTGCAATATGATCTCATCCACAGGTGGATGTTAAAATCATTGCTCTCAAGGGCCAGGAAGATAGAGGGACCAGTTGATAATGCAATTACATGAAAGCATGAAAGACTGAGTTTGAATCCCTGGGACCCAAGTAAACTCATCCTGAGTTTTGCCACACACACATGTAACCCTGGCCGTGAAAGGCAGAAGCAGAGATAGGAGAATCCCTGAGGTGCAACAGCAGTCAAGTCTAGCCAAATTTGTGGAGCTTGAGGTTGTTTAGTGAGAGAACCTGTTTCAAAATTCAAGGGGGAAGAAATGATGAAGATGCTCACTATTGACCTCTGACCTCCATATGCAAATGCATGTCCCAACATAGGTGCACAAAGATGAATACCTACATATACACATGAAAAAATAGCTGATTAGTTGATCAATGTAGTTTAATGTTTTCTCTTACAGGTCTCATTGAAATTGAAGGTAGAATGAAGACTGTCACAGTTTGGGGATAATGCTGGAAACAGAGGCTGAGGAACAGGTGCTGGGTAATTAGCTAGCTAGTTAGGAGCAAGAAGTCCTGGGATACTGCAGTCACTATGGTAACTATGGATGGTGTATTAGTTAGGGTTTTACTGCTGTGAGCAGACACCATGACCAAGACAACTCTTATAAGAACAACATTAAATTGATCTGACTTACAGGTTCAGAGGTTCAGTCCACTATCATCAAATCGGGAACATGGCAGTATCCCGGCAGGCATGGTGCAGGAGGAGCTAAGAATTCTACATCTTCATCTGAAGGCTGCTAGTACAATACTGACTTCCAGTCAGCTAGGATGAGGGTCTTAAAGCCCACACCCACAGTGCCACTCCAACTCCAAAAAGTCCAAACAGGGCCACACCTCCTAATAATGCCACTCCCTGGGCCAAGTATATACAAATCATCACATTCTACTACCTGGCTCCCATAGGTTTGTTCAAATATATGAGTCTGTGGAGGCCATACCTAAAGATAGTATAATGCAAAAATTCATTTAGTCCAACTTCAAAAGTCCCCATAGTCTATAGCAGTCTCAACAATGTTCAAAGTCCAAAGTTCAAAGTCTCTTCTGAGATTCATCCAATCACTTTACTGTAATCCCCAAAGACAGACAGGAAACCAGCTAGGAAAACGCCAAACTCTGCATTTCCTTCTCTGATGTCAAAGTGGTCTTCAGATCTCCAACTCCTTTTTCATCTTTGTTAACTGCAACAAACTTCTTTCTCCTGGGCTGGTTCCACTCCTTGTTAACAGCTTTCCTCAGCAGATAGCCCACTGCTCTGGCATCTCAAACATCTTGGGGTCTCCAAGGCAACTTCAATGTTACAGCTTCTTGTTTCAATGTCTGGATCCACACATGATCTTCTGAGCTCCTCTAAAGGGCTGGCATCACTTCTCCAGCTCTGCCCTCTGCAGCACTCTAAGCTCCAGTTGATCTACTCCACTGTTGCTGCTGTTCTTAGTGATCATCCCATGGTACTGACATTCCCAATACACTGGGGTCTTCTGCTGCAACTAGGCTTCACTAGTAGCCTCTCATAGTCTCTCTTCATGGTTCTAAGCCTCAACTCCTTTGCATGACCCCTTTAGTCCTGGGCTATCAACTGTAACTGAGGCTGCACCTTCACCATTGACCTTCCATGGCCTCTCACAGTGCTGAGCCTCAGCTGTTCTTCATGACCCCTTCATGCCTTCAAAATCAGTATTACCTGGGTGACTCTTACATATTACCAAGTACAGCTGCAGCACGAGGTAGAACCTTGGCTATCTCTGGAGCACAGCTTTTTATGTGCTCTCAGAAAACACTTCCCAGTTTTCACCTCAGTGATGCTGGTCTCTTCTTAATCACTGCTAATTTCTTAACCCCAGCTAACCAGCTTCAATTGTCCCAGTAGTCCCTTCTATTCTGGACTTTAAAGCCAGAGTTACATGGCCCAAGTTGTCTAGTTCTGCTGCTTGCTGGGGCTGGAAGATGGCCCTCTTGTTCTATCACCAGTTTTTCAACTCCTTCACTGCCTAAGCTTGGCTGTCCTAGAACTTGCTCCATAGACTGACTTTGAACTCAGAGATCTGCATGCCTGTCCCCTAAACACTGGGATTAAAGGTGTGGCCCACCAAGCCTGGATTTAAGTTTTTCTTCACCTAGAACTTGCTCTGTTCTAGGCTGGCCTTGAACTCAGAGATCTGCTTGGCTTTTATCTCCAGGGATTAAAGGTGTGTACCACCATGCCTGGATCTAAATTTATCTGGGTAGGATCTTGCTCCAAAGTCCTACTCCCTTAATCTGCTATCTTCTGGAACATAGGATTCAGCTCCATTTCACTTTCTGGTGTCCCTTTAATATTTAAACCATATATTTTATATTTTTCCTTTCTAAGCTTGCTATGCTTGTTCAAAACACTCTTCATGAGACTTAACCAGAGAACAAAGTCTCTGCTGGGCTTTTTTGAGACTTTCTTTGTCAATGTAATTAATCTGAGTCTCTTCATGTGTGGACTATTCAGATCAGGAAAAAAGCAGCCATGTTCTTCACCAAAATACTACCAAAACAGTCTCTAGGCCACATACTGAAGTTCTTCTCCACTGAAACCTCTTGGGCCAGGTCTGCACAGTTCAAATTACTCACAGCACCAAAGTCTTCCATATTCCTACTAGGATAGCTCATTAAGCCCCACTTAAAACATCTCATGGCTTTCCAAATTCAAAGTCCCCAAATTCACATTTTTCCAAACAAAAACATGATCAGGCTTATCACAGCAATACCCCAGTCCTGGTACCAACTTCTGTCTTAGGGTTTCATTGCTGTGAACAGACCACCATGACCAAGGCAACTCTTAGAAGAACAACATATTAGACTGACTTACAGGTTCAGAGGTTCAGTCCATTATCATCATGGTGGGAACATCACAGTATCCAGGCAGGTATAGTGCAGGAGGAGCTGAGAGTTCTACATCTTCATCTAAAGGCTGCTAGCAGAATGCTGACTTCCAGGCAGCTAGGATGAGGGTCTTAAATCCCACACCCACAGTGACACACCTCCTCCAAAAAGTCCACACCTTCTAATAGTGCCACTTCCTGGGTGGAGCATATACAAATCCTCACAAATAGCAACGTTGAAGTGCACATTTTTAAATGCTAGTAGAGTTCTGACACTTCTCCATAACAAAATGATAAATGTTCGAAGGGCTAAATATATCTGACCCGATTTAAAAAACACACAATATAAACATGAATTCTATATTACATGGGGCCCCTAGTTACATTCACAAATTCAATGCTGTCTGTATTAATTACAAATGAAAGAGAGGTAATACAGTGGGGCAAATGAGAGGGGGGAGCATACACGTTAAGAAGGCCCTTCAGCTTTAGAACAAGTTTCACCATAAAATTTGACACCACATATAAAGATTGTACATGTATGAAAAGAATAGAAGGGTCCCAACGCTGTACCTTATTTCAAAGAAGAATTGAATAAAATGCATAAAACACAAAAGTTAGTAGGGCAAGTAATCTGTATTTGCCTATCCACGGGGTAAGAACAGCAGTTTTAGCTTGAGGTGTGCAATTTTGGAAGGTCTTTTGCAAACAAAACAAAAATTGTAAAAATGGTCTTAAGCCATCCATATAAGCAAAAAGACTGATGAGACAATTGAACATGTCCATGGTTCTGAATGCTTGGTAAAGAACACAAGGAAGCCTTTTCACTAGGAAACGATACTATGATCATCAAGATGTCTCATTTCCACAGATCAGAAAAGGACTGATGTTGGTTGCAGTGAACACTCTACGTCATTTGGATGGAGGGTGTAAGAGTGATCTTACCAACTTATGCCATCTGCTGTGTGAACTACTTAGTTATTCGATATCTGAAACTGTAGGTGGTAGCATTGGATTCAAGGGTGAAATCTGAATGGGAAGATGGGACACAAACATTGGTCATTAGCTGTCATGGAAGAGAAGACCAGATACAGTTGGTCTGAGGTCAGAGAAAGACTTTGGTGAGGATATAGGGTGATTGTCATCTTATCCCCAATGACTGTCTCTAGATAGATTTGCTTCAAATTCTTTCTGCTCCTTTCTTCAACTTTCTAATTCTGTTAATATTTCAGTGACCATTCTGACTTCTGGTTTCATGATTTAAGACAGTCATTTCTACTCTAGAATGGTCACTGTTCTTTCTAAACTTGTTAAAATATTTCTTTTAAAAATTACTGTTATAGTGTGTGCTTTCCTGAGTGTTGCATGCAGGGCTTGGAGCTCTGAAAGTCAGAGTATAATAAAGGTTGGGTTCTGGAAATCCAACTCAGGTGGCCAGGCTTGCTCACCAAATGCTTTTACCTACTGAGCCATCTCATTGACCTTCAAATGCCTCTTCTGTGTATGACCTACACTGATAATGGTGTTCAGAGTTTTAACATTCCTCCAGAATGTACAATTCAGAATTATTTAGCCAAGGCTATGAATTTGAACTATGTTTTAGCAAGTCCCTGTGAGCCACCCTGGTACATTCAAGTGAGCTGAACTTTCTAATCAAATTTCAGTCTGTGTTTTCCCCTCTCATCTTATGCATTTTATGATCAAATTGTACATACCTAGGGATTCAATTGGTCTCCAGAGCTACCCTTATTGAATGTCAAGAGCTTATTCTACATTCAGTTTGATTGTTAACAATATGCTATTTTAAATATCAAACATTAATTCGTGTTAGTCTTACCTTCCTCTCCAGGGCAGGAATCATGTCTTACATATTTTGCCCTTTTGCTAACCCCATCTCAACCCAAAGCATATGAGAACTTATTCTCAATCATGATGTATTAACTTAAGAATCTACAACAATAAACATCTCCTACCATAATGCAAATACCAAGCTGCCAGACACTCAGCAATATAGATGAAAGACTAACACTGAGAATTTTTTTGTGGTAGACTTTGTAATTGATCTGCTACAGTTGCCTCTGACTTGTAGATGGCACAATGAACTACAAGATTTCTCCTGACAGCTCCAGTAAGTTAGATGCTCTTGTGATTTATATATACTAAGTTACATCTAAGTATAGACTGTGAGATATAAAGATTCCATCAATTTTTTTATTCACCAAACCATTCCTTCATTGTTTTCTAATTTTTAGATCAATTATAGTAGAATTTACTGGGATCCAAAGAGAAGCAAATTTCTGGTGGCAATTTCTGAAGTTATGAACGGAGGACTCAACTCTTGTATCCCTAATATTGTGAAGACATCAATACATCATTACTAGTAATGAGAAATGGCTGTGCTAAGGAATATATACCTCATATGTATGTATTTGATTGAACACAATCTACAATAGAGAGTGTAGTGGCTAAGAATAAATAAGTAGATAAGAGTAGCTTAAACAAGCCTACTGCAGAGCACTCACACTTTCCTAGACTTTAAGTAATGGAAAGAAAAGGATTTAAGTTATAGAAAGAAAAGGATGTGTCACCCCAACACATCTAGTAGAGCATCTAGCTGGTTCATAGCTTCTTGGGATACAAAATAACCATAGGATGATATTCTTGACCATAAAGAAACTCATGAAATCAGGCTAATTACTTGGGAAGACAGTCTGAGAAGTTGCTTCAAGTTCAATATTGGATGCACAAGATATACATGTACTATATAGCTCCCACTGCAGTTGTTAACATGAAGAAATTAACATATACAGGCAGTGACAAGAACCATAAAAATGTCAAGAGTGTGAGGTCCTAGGTTTCATGAATTGGTAGACTAATCTAAAATATTGGAGTAACAGATACATTTTTCAGGCCAACTGGATTCTGCATTGAAAAGTCTTGTCTGTGCTAAACTCAGTTATCTGTGTTTCCCAGCTTTCACTCCAGTGCACCCAGAAATCTGTATTATCTAGAATATGGGATGAATTTGTTTTATTCACCAACTGAGAAAGAGAGAAAAACCTTTGACTGTGAACCACAAGGAGTTACATTGAGTCTAGAGACAAAGCAAACAGATTAAATCTATCCCACTGAAACAGAGAGATGTAATTTCTCTCTAGAGAATACCAAAGACTGACAAAATAAACAAAGAAATAACATGTTTCTTAACTTGTGAAATGTGACAGTCAATGGCAGATGGCAAAACAAAATGCAAGGAAATAATATTTGAAGTTTTTCCAGTGTTAGTAGCTACCAAGGAAGAGAAGGCACTTCTCACAACAAGAAAGCATGTAGTAAAAGACCCTTTATAATGTTCCTCTCTGGGACAACTCTACTTATTTTTAGCCAATACTCTGTATTTGAAGGACTGGGAAGTGAGATGGCCTATCACTGCTGAGTCCTCTACAATAGCTGCTGTGGCTGAGACATCTTCCACTTTCTGGGAACAGAATTGGCAAAAGAACCGGTAAACATCCTCTTCTATCTCACTTAACCTGTGTCTACATCACAGAACACAGACTCTTCACTGGCAACCTCTTTCTTTCCAAGCTGTGGTGATTGGGTTTGGAGTGTCTGTGGGACTACTATGAGACCAGTGAGAATCATTTAGGAGATATGGCCTAGAGATGCTAACAAGAAGTGCTCTTATCTCCATCGAAGGTGCTAACCAATGAGGTAAGACTCTCTAGTCACTACCTTGTAATGAGGGTTTGTAGAAAGAAAACCACAGGCCAGAAAAATATGGCTGAAAATTATAGAGAACTAGCCTTCTGATATTATCTAAAGTACAGAACTGTAATGAGGGCTCTATCACCATTAGTTAGTAAATTATTTTTTTATGGCTGTAGAGTATGGGGAAATCCTTGATTTCACTTAGATTTTCCTTTCTCTTTCTTTCCCTAATTATCACTCCAAAAATAAATAGACTTAAACTATATCAGTAGTTATAATGATTGAGAAGCACAGAATAATTGTGACCATGGTTTATAAACAAAACATAAAAAATCTGGATACATAATAATCACTGTTAGGGTTGAGTGCAAATAAACACTCCCGGGTCTGATGAAAACATGAGAGACAACAGCATTCATCATGCTACATGTTTGTTAGTTATGCACTTCGTGAAATTTGTATATTTTGTTCTAAGGACATCATACGCATTCATACGCACATCTGCACCTCATATGCCTGATCTACAATAATAAAAAAAAATAGCTAAAAATAGAAAACGCTCAATCAGCTTATATATCTAAGTGAATTTGGGAGGGAAGACTGAAATGTGCCCCATTTACCCATGGGTCCTCGGAATCCAACACAACATGAGGAATGTGACTAGCTAGCTACTCGTGAAGAGGATGAATGGAACTTACGCTGTTTGTATTTAAGTCCAAGGAGTAGCCAGCAATGTAGTTTGAAGGATACCCAAGAAAGGAGAGAGTTAACATCCTAAACAAAGACTGGAGGGCTAGGGTTTTGTAAGCCACATGGAATGCTGATAAGCTAAATTCTACCTTTAGTATATTAAATAAAATATTAAATCTTTAAAGAGACTCACTTCTTTGAATTTTAGGGTTTGCTGAGACCTTTACTTAAATTTCCTTTTCCTCTAGGCTTAATAAAAAAGATATCTTCTTACAGTATATCATCCCTAGAAAAGATTATTCAACAAATAAAGAGAAATAGTTATTAATTATAACAAATAAAAGTTAGATTTTTATGCTCTACACCAATATGAATTCTAGACAGGTTGACAATTTCAATTAAAAACTTAAACTAATTCAGAAAATATAGTTATTTAAATCACAGGAATATCATGATCAATAATGCTATGAAAAAAATAGAAAAGAAAAACACTTTTAAAAAAGCAGAGGATGGGGCGATCAGTTGTTCACAGTGAGTATTGCTTTAGTACAGAATCAGAGTGTGATTCTAAGCACCCACAACAGGCAGCTTACAACATCCTGCAACTGTAGTTCCAGGCGATCTGAGACCTCCTTCTGGTCTCCCTGGAAACCTGCACTAATGTGCACAGAAACTCCAACCCCCTACATACATATACACATAATGAAATAAATGTTTAAAAAAAGAAAATACATTTGAAAAACCTGGGAAAGAATATTAAAACAAAACTAACAGAGGTTTAATATCACAAAAATAGAGGAAGCATATGGAGATGTTTTTCACAGAAAAGAATTATAAATGCCTTCCACACTATGAAGAATGTGCAGTAATGAGATCCAGGAAGTAAATCAAGGAATAATTTACTTGGCTCATTCAAATCAAAATATAAGCAAGAATCACAATTTTGAATTACTATACATGTGGTAGGAATTAATATCTAGAATACAAAAAGTTCAGATAAAACCAAAATTATCCAATCTATGAATGTCCAGATGAACTAAACTGAGTGTTTAATATGCAAAAATTCATCAGACTTGGAAGTAGGACTCTAAATGAGTTTCTATTTCCTATTCCTAAATTATTTCCTGTGGAATTATTATAGGACTTATTTATGTAGAGCACACAGTGGGAGCTTTTATATGCAAGGTTCTACCATGTTTTGGTAGGAGAAAGAAAGAAAAACCAGTATACAAAAGCTTTGTTCTTACACTTCTCTGTCACTATTTTGTACTTACTGTTACTGTTACATCAATTCCATGTTTATATAACATTTGCTCAAAAAGTATATCTGTAGCTACTGCTTTATGAAATAGTGTTTTAAACCACATCAAAGTAAAG
The DNA here is from genome assembly GCA_019843965.1 of Rhynchomys soricoides. Classification (NCBI taxonomy): domain Eukaryota; kingdom Metazoa; phylum Chordata; class Mammalia; order Rodentia; family Muridae; genus Rhynchomys; species Rhynchomys soricoides. The sequence continues at coordinate 1,417,730 of JADRCH010000008.1, read as the reverse complement.
AAGCATAAGTAATAATATGTTTATATTTCCTGGGTAATTTCCTTTACTGGTGGTATTAGTTTCGTAACAAAAGTTACTGTTTTATGTTCTTCTTTCTTTCTTTCTTCTTTCTTTCTTTTTTTCAGTCTGATGGACTTTCCCTCCAGAGCACGTCACAAAGTGATGAGTTCTGCCAGATTTTCTCCTAGAATCTCTTCACTTCCTTTGAATGGTGAAGCAGTTTTTCTGCAAATAGAATATATCCCACTGCCTTCTGGTCTTCATAATTTCTGACAAGCAATCTGGTGTTAATCCTGTGGAGTAGTTCCCAAAGATAATGAATTGTTTCTCTGGTTTTTTTTTCTCAGTATTTACTTTTAAATTTATGTGTATGTGTGCATACCTGCTTATGTGTCTATGCACCACATGCATGCTGGTGACCATGAAAACTAGAAGAGGACACTGGATTCCCTGGCACTGGAGTTCAAGTCATTGTGAGTGCTTAGAATGAAACCTGGGTCTACAAGAACAATACATACTCTTAACTTCCGAGCCATTTCCCCAGTATCTACCTTTTTATTTAGTGTGTGTGTGTGTGTGTGTGTGTGTGTGTGTGTGTGTGTGTGTGAGATGTCAGGGGGCATGCACATGCCACAGCCTACCCATGGAGACCACAGGATACCTCAGTTGAATTGGTTCTCTTCTTCCATCTTTACATTAATTCCAGGGAATGAAATCAGATGGCCATGCTTTCAGAACACTTTTACCATCTGAGTCATCTCACTGGACCTGGGTCTAAGATTCTTTTTGCCTCTATCTTTCTAAAGCTTAATCATGATGCAAATCAGCAGGTATGAGGATCTCTGTAGAATTATCCTGTTGGACTCTCCTGAGCTCTTTGGATATGTAAACTACTTGATTTTACTTAAGTTTGGATGAGCTAGGTCATTAGTTCCTCAGAACAAATTCTTGCCTCCACATTAGTCTGTTTTTGTTGCTGTTGAGAACAGGACCACAGTCTAAGATTTTTCTTTTTTTTGTTTTTGCTTTTATGCTTTTTAAATACCTACTTTGGTTTGTAGCTATCTAATAATTATTATGTAGAAATATGGGCTGGTACTAGGTACCAAGAGAGTATGTATGTGACCACAAGTCCTCTTTTTTTTCTTCCTATGTAGCCACTAGAATTCAACCACAGGAGTTCTACCTCTAACTATTATCGACATATTAAGTTTGTACTCCCTCCAACCATATTCAACCATATCCAAACCTTTCTAATCATGTGTCTCTTGGCTCATATGTTGGTCCATGCATGCTTCTGATGCATTACTTATTGCTCTCCATTGCTCTTCCTTTCTGTTCTTCAGAATGTATAATCTCAATCTACCTATCATCTGACTCATTCTTAGTTTAATCTCAAATCAGCTGTTGCATTTACTAGAGAAATTTTCATCTCATTTATCAGACTCTCAATTTTTACATCACTCAGTCTCATTAACACGCTCTTGCTTCGATGAACCCCTGCTCCCGTGCTTTCCTTTACCACTTTAGACCTGGGTCATTTCTTCTTCACAATATGTTTAAACTAGTTGTGTTAGAATTTTAGTTAGTAAATTCAACAGCTGAACATTTTTAGACACAGTTTCTGCTTCCTCTACCCACAGATGGGTCATACTTCATTTTGGAGAGAGTGTAGGGAGGTGAGACAAGGTTTTAATACATATTCAAGGCAGATGTGAACTCACGATCTTTCTGTTGACTGACTGAAGTCTGTCTTCGTGTTGACCAACTAAAGGCTGGGTTCACAGATAGGTAGCAAGAGATCCAGTGGGTCGTGCTTTCTTATCTTTGTGCATGGTCAATATTTCTTGTTGAAAGTTGAAAATTTAAAATAATGCTATGTAATAACTTTGGGCACCATATTCTTCCTTGTATTCCTTGTTGATGTTATTTGCTTGGTTAATGATAGTATGTCTTCTTTGCTGTGCATGAGTGTGGAAGTTACTGCTCAGAAGGACCAGAAATCAACTGCCAATTGAATAGATATTTCAATCTAATACACACACACACACACACACACACACACGACTCAGTATAGGTAAACAATTCTGAGCAAATAGAAAAAAAATAAAGTGTTGGAAGCAACAGAATACCCAACATTAAAACATAGCACGAAGGTACAGTTACCAACACAGCATGGCACTGGTAGAAAAAGAGACCTACAAACTGATAAAACAGAATGAGAGACAAAAACATCAGTCCATATTCACTTTGTGAGTCCCACCCTAGCTGAGCAACTAATTATTGATAATTGACAACTGCTGATGCAGGTTACCTTACATGCATACACATACAGGTAGCACTAATTGGACCCAGCTGGTTTTAAAAAAAAAGGGGGAACAGGGAGGAAAATACAGTGAGTGATATAGGAAAGAAATTGGAGGTGGAACGAGGGGTGGATTTGATTAAAATACATTATATATATGCATGCATCTCTCAAACAATAAACATTTTCTTAAGAAGTGTCAATCACATAGTAGAGAGAACATGGACTCTAATAAATGGTTGTGGCAAATTTGCACCTATATACACACACAAGAGAGAGAAATTTGATCTCTGCTTTTGATTACATATAAAACCAACTTAAAATTAAATAGAGATATGATAATAAAACTTAAAACTCTAAAATCATTACAGGGAAACCCAGAGGTGATGCTTCAGGACACTGATAGTGACAATGGTTTCTCAGATAGGACTTCAAAGTATAGGCAACCAAAGTGAGCACAGAAAAATGGAAAAATATCAAGCATAGAAGCTTCTGAACTGCAGAGAGAACAACAGAATTGAGGGACAGTGGAATACTAGGAAAAACACCTGACTCATTCGACAAGGGATTCGTATCTAAAATCTACAACTTAAAAGATGGAACATGCCACACCAGATGACTGAGCTAAAGGTGGATGAGAGAACTAAATAGATGGTTTAAGAAAGATGATGTGGAAGTGATGCACAAGCAACTGGAAAATGTTTCCTGTTTTTATCATCAGGAAGTCCAAATCAAAGCCGCAGTGAGATACCGTCTTATCCCAGTTAAAATGTTATCCACAAAACTCCCAAATTGGTGAGGATGTAAAGAAAATATTTTTAAATACAATTTTATTGCTGTGTGTGCACACATGTGTGTTTGCATGTGTCTGCCCATGGAGGCCAGAAGGGAAGAAGAGGGGCATCAGTTCCCTTGGAGCTAGAGTTAAAGACATCAGTGATCCACCCACACAGATGTGTGCTGAGATCTGAATGCTGATCCTCTGATAGAGCAGTAAGTTCTCTTTACTACATCATCTCTTTATCCCAAGGAAATACTTATTCACAGTTTGTGGGGCTATAAATTAGTGTAGCTATTGTGGAAAACAGTATTGAGATTCTTCAAGCAATCTGAAAAAAAAAATCATTATATGATCCCCAATTTTACTACTGAATCTGTATAAATACAACGGAGATGAAGTTGGTATATCAAAAAGCCACTTATACTTCCCATGCAAAATATAGTCATAATACCCGAAATATGGCATCATCCCAGATGTCCTTCAATGGATAAAGAGAAGAAGAAAAATGTGCCATATTTAACCAGTGGAATACAACTCTCCTCCAATGCAAATGAAATCTGGTCATTTGTCCCAATATAAAACAGAAACAGAAAGACAAATGTCACTTCTCCGTCGTTGATGAAAATAAGAAAGTCAATCTTGCAATACAGTCTCTTCACAAGGGACTGGGGAGGGCAGGGGCTGTGAATGGAATGACATTTAAAAGGGTCACCAAAATTCAGAGTGGAAGAATTACTTTAGTTTTTTAAAGCACAGGAGAATAAGTTTTGATTGAACAATACGATGTATTCAAGTAGACCAGAAGAGTATGAAATTACTAACACATAAAATTGACTGATGTTTGAAGGGATGAGGATGCTCCTTAGCCTGGCTTTATTATCATGCAGTATACACATTCCTGAATCTGCATACTATGACCCATAAAGATATATGAACATAGGTTTGGAGCTGGAGAGATGGACTAAAAGAACTTGCTGCTGTTTTCAAAGCCCCAAGTTCAATTCCTAGCTCCAACATGGCTGCCTACGACCATCTGTAACTCCAGTTCAAGGGAATCCACAAACTTTACTGAACGCTCTGGGCTCTTACACATCACTCACATACATGCATCCAGGCCCACACACATACACATAAACAAGTATTTTAAAAAATGGTCACAGAAAGTATAGACAGAACGTCACAAAACACAAACAAGGTTTTCGTCAAACACATTAATGGAATGCAGGTCCTTTTTTTTTTATCATTCTTGAACGAGGCCCAAGCCCTACTCACACACCAACCTTCTCATCTCCTAGACATTCCAGAACATTCCAAAGATCCTATTTAAAAGTTTCCTTGATGCATTATAGGCAGCCTCCTGTTTATCTGGTTATTCCTTGCCCCCTTTGGCAGCAATGATGGTACGCAATTTATGTACAAGAAATCTTTCTAGCTAAAAGGCTTTCTGCATGGTAAGCTCACAGGTTAAATAGACTGCCTTTCAAAAGGGGTCATCTAAGGAACCTAAGACAGACCAATAAAGATAATTTTGTGGGGATGAGTTTTCAAAGAGGCTTCAACTCTCTTTTGTCTCCTTTAGTATCTTCTGTAACTACTATTTTTCACTATTGCTGTAAAAAAGTGGTTCTCAATTGTGATACCTTTGGGGGTCAGCAACCCTTCACAGGGCATACCTAAGACCATTGGAAGACACAGATTATGGTGTGTAACAGTAATAAAATTACAGTTATGAAGTACAAATGAAAATAATTTTATGGTTGGGGGTCACCACAACAAGGGTCACAGCATTGGGAAGATTCAGAACCACTGCTGTAGGATGTTGGTTTCCTAGGCTTCTGAAGAAATGAGACATCATAGAATGTTAAAATGGAGCAACAGTATGGCACTAAGAAGCTTCCTGACCCATCAGAGATGTAATTACTCTTCAACAAATACTCACTGACATAAATTGAACATCAATATCATATCTCCTTCCTCACAAAGTTTGGGGACCCTTATGAAAAATAGGGCAAAAGTATGTAAGCGTCAGAAGTCAGAAAGACTGGAGCAAAGAGTGTTTTCTATTCATGTAAGGATGGCTAAACCCAGCAACTCACAAGACCTGCACAAGATCAAGACAGTCAGCAATTCTATCATGGATAGAGGAAGGGCTCATAAACCTCATAAGCCTCTACTCTTTTTTTTTTTTTTTTTTTGGTTTTTCGAGACAGGGTTTCTCTGTGTAGCCCTGGCTGTCCTGGAACTCATTCTGTAGACCAGGCTGGCCTCGAACTCAGAAATCTACCTGCCTCTGCCTCCCAAGTGCTGAGATTAAAGATGTGCGCCACCACTCCCCGGCTAGCCTCTACTCTTAAGTGAGAAACTAGTGGCAATTGATGGTTTCTGGGAGAGGAAGAGATATATTTCTAAAGCCATTAGTTAATTTCTAGATTTCTAAATATAATGCTGTTAAGTTTTGTCAGTTTTCTTCTTCTTGGCAAAGAAGATAATTTTTAGTCTTTTAAGTAATAAAAAATCCTAAAAAATTATTGTATGTTCACTAGAACCCCCCTCTCTCTCATATATATATATATATATATTCAATCCTCCTCAGAATTCTGTGCAACAGATACAAAAATTGGACCGTCAAGGAAGTTATGTAATACTTATGTATTACATAATACTAATGTAATACTTAAATACTTATGTAATTAAGACTTGAGGAGATGAAATGATCTGCTCTAGTTATTAAGTGGAAAAGATGGGTTTCAAGCTTTGGTTTTTATTCAATTCAATCCAATCCTACATATTAAACTGATCTACCTAGAACCTTCCCCTGGGACCTACCAGGTCAAGCCATGTAAGAGCAAGATACTAGGTTATTGTTTCTCTCTGTGCAGATTCTGCCTACAGAAATAATAAGATCTGAGACCTTGGAGTCTGGTGACACTTACGAGGCAGTAAGTTGATGAGACTGCTATATGCTTCCTGGGTGGGGAGGGCTTCTTTCAAAGTAGGAACGCTCCCTCGGTACATGAAGGCAGCATTCCATGAGTTCCTAGCTTTCAAGACTGGCAAATCATTAGAGTCATTTGTCTTTTTCTAACTCTGCAACAAGATGAAAACAACAGCCCAGACAGCACCCAGCAGAGGAATGAGGATTGTTTTGTTACTTCTGTCAGCCATGTCAGGAAGATGGAGCCCCATTTTTCAAATGAGCAATGGTATCAGGCCTAATCAGTCTTCCCAGATTCACTCACATAAAAACAGTCCCACACCCTACAACTTGGAAGTTTGCAGGTTTATGTTGGCATCAGTTAGAATGCTAATGTGCAAAGAATCTGCTCTCTCCTCTCAAACACTAACAAACATCAGTCATTCCTACTGATTGGTTTTAACCCAATAAGCATTTTGTTGAGCCCAAAAGGATATTTTATTTTACAGTATTTAGATTATGTTAAGTTGTTCAGTGAACAATGCATTGCTTCAAATTACATGAGAAGACTCCCCACCCACTGACCATCGCCACCATCACCACCACCACCACTACCACATAATGCTTAGAAAGAAAGCAAGATATCATGTCAATGAACGTTGAGATTCAGAGATCCCTTAGAGTACACAAAAAAAGTCTATGAAAAACCTCTCCTGTGAAATGACCATTGGGGTTCATGCACACTACAAAAGCTTAGCTATCTGTGGGAAGCCCCTTCCGATGGTGGCTCTTTGCCCTGGTGCTGCTTGTGTTCTGCCCATGTGTACATGCCTCAGAACAGCTCTGAGATTCTCACCAGCTCATTTCAAATTCTGTTTGCTCTTAGAACTTGGTAGAGGTAAAGCTGGTTCATCACTAAGGAAGACTGCTATCAATCACTTCAACAGATACTTTCAGAGATCATAGGGTAACATGGATGAAACTCAGGCACCGACAATGTCAAAAATGGCACTGGATCTTAGGTATCTGTATGATTGCGATTTTAAAAAATTAAAATAAAGATTTCTTCCTATCACATAAATATGCATACATAATATGAATATAGGTATTAGAAAACAAGCAACTTATAGCTCATTTTAAGTATCAGTGAATAAAACAATATTAGGTTACCTAAGACATTACTTTTCTCTCTTCTATTCTGCCAAATATGGAAACTGGTTTACTTACAAGTAAAAGTACCCTCTTTGCAGTTAACTTTCTCTAGTTATGTATGTACTGAATACACACATAAGAGTCGATATAATTGGCTAAGGAGCAAACACTTGACCACAAGATAAATGATGCCCTTTTAGAGTTTATGGTTTCTCGAGAAGCAAGCAAAGAAGTAGTAACTTCATCTACTAGGATTGGTGCCAACAGTATACAAAAGGCATCTGGCAGCATAGACCACAGCATGTAGTTTCTATGGGCCAAAAGGGAGGGAGGGGGTCAGGAAAAACCCCTGGGTAGAGATGAAGATTTAGACTCTTAGTTGTAAACTTGAGGGCTAAGCATTTTAAAGAAACAGAGCAAGATTCTCAAAGAAATGAAGCCACAATGTTTGCAAGGGTCAGTGTAAGTTGGCTGTGATCTGATACACAATTAGATCATAAAAAAATATACCAGAAGATGTAATCAGAATGGCTGGTCACCAAGGGTCTTCTTTGTCTGAAAAAAAGCGGAGGGGAGCTTTTTCAAGGAGCCATAGGATTTTGTGTTTAAAAGGCTGGTGACACCACAAGGCTGACTTTTATATGGAAGGTTGTGGGTACAGAAAGGTAACATATTTTGTGTTTATGGAGAGAAGTTACTATATCTGTCAAGGTATGAGATAATGAATGTTAGTGCCCAGGAATCATTCCGCATAGACACAAAGGAACTGGCTAAAAGAACATTAAGAAGGGATCCTTGGCTCTTGCTAATTAACCAGATGTTGAAGTGAGAAAGGATGAAGTGAGGACAGATAGGAATGGAACATGTGGGGTCCCTGAGAGGAGAAATCTATCATGCAAGAGAAAGTGTTACCCTGAGTTTGGAGTGCACAGAATGACATGTTAAAATCCGAGCGTGGAACTAAGGATAACAGCTAAAAACCTTGAGCATGAGAATCTCATGCACAAGTAAAAATGTCCAGGAAAAATGTGCAGGAAAAGAGAGTATTTAATGTTTTGGAGAAATATAAATTTCTAAAGGATAGAAGGCAAAAGACTGACCTGCCTTTCAAAGAATTGAAAAATATGTCCATTATATGTCCAGTAGACATATAATGGATTCATTTGCCAGCTTAGGGGTTGCAGGACTTAGTCCTAACCATCCACAAAAAATAAAAGAGGTGCCTACAGCATGAGTCAGGCATTGAATTGAAGTTTCTTCTTCACAAACCAAGAAGACTTCATCTCCTCTAGGAGACTCTGTAAGGGCTACCTGATTTTACAGTTGGGGAAATAAATAAAGATGGCTTCCAATCACCAGTGCTTTATCCATTACAGGACTCTACAAAGCAGCTCTCCCCTTCCTCTCCTGCATCATTGTGATCTTCCCGTCTCTGCTTCACATCAGACCTCTGTATATACAGATGTACAGTGACAACCTCCTCTCCCAAATGTGGATGGTTATGATACTTTTGAGTTACTGTATAATGTGGATGATTGTATAGAATAACATTTTCAAGGAATTTGCCTCTCTAATATTTTTATCACTTCAATGTATGTCTATTTAATTCAAGTCTAAAGTTTGTGGAGAGTGGATCAGTCAAAGACAACATGATGGACACAGTAAGATAGTAAAGTACTTCCAGGAATTAGTGTAATAACTGGCGGGGTCATTTTCTAACTGTAAGTCCATTTTACTCCAAAGAGCCATGAAAAAAAGAGAACTAAAAGTGAAGTATGCTATTTTCTATTCTTATTGAAATTGAATTTCTTATTGAAGTAGTCACATTGTAATTTTGTTTAAGTAACAATCAGCCTTATCAATTAGTATAACAACTTGTGATTTCAGACTAAAAAAAGGAAAGCAAAGATGACAAAATAAATGTTTCTTTGAGATTATTGTTAATAAAGTTTAACCTTTCTTTTCTCTGTCTTAAGAGAATATGTACTTAAAAATTAATAAAAGAGTTAATGACTGAACCTAGACTTCACATATGCCAAGAAATCTCTCTGCTACTAAGCTATTTCCCCAGCCCTTAGAAGTATATTATTGACTTTTGTACAATATTAATTTTAAGAACCCATGAGCATGGGAGATCTTCCATTTTCTAGTGTTCTCCTCAATCTCTTTCTTCAAAATCTGCAGAGACTACCCGATAGTGAAGTTCTCAACCCCAACTAATAGAATCTTTAAGACAACCTAACAGGACCCCTGTACATTAGGCTCCTGGAACATCAGGGAAGAGGGGAAAGAGAGGGAAGATTAGAGAAGACAGAGGGCCAAAACACCTGTGAGATTGTCTTTTATATCTGGCAGGAACGCTGTACCTCTCAACAATATGGCTGGATAAACTAGACTTGGACAGCTGATATTTGGATGAAGAGCTGGATGTTGAGAAAAAGATAGCTAAGTGGAGATCTGGGATAAATCAGAAATTGTTTGAGGAAGAGGAGCATATGTGGTAATACTTCTCTGCTCAGCAATTCAGGCTTTTATCTCAGACCCTTCTGTTTAAGGGTTTAAACATACATGGGATTATGGTCACTTCAAACTAGGGTACAATCTACATTGGACTTCTAGTCTCTTCAGTGGTTATTCTACCAGTGTCTATTAGCACTGCCTAAAGTCTAGGAAGCTGGTGTATTTAACTATTACTTTCTGTAACATCTTTCTCAGAAAGCCGTCTGGGCTTGAGACTTCTCTGATTCCTTTTCTCCATCAAAACTTGCATTTCACATGTGGTATTTGCCTCCTCAATGGATACCTATCCATACACATATATACAGTGATCATTCCTTTTCAGGAACATCTGATTTCATAGGGATCCACTAAAGGCAATCTCCTTCCAAAAGCATGGTGGAGATACTGTGACTTGGGCCCTATGGGGGCCACTGAGGGGATACTTAGAATAGATGAGACTGCGACATTTAAACCATGTGGCACAGTTAGTCATGAGTCCCATTGCTGAATTGTTCTCTCTAGTGTATAGGAATCACCAACTACCTGCCAGGAATATGCTCCAAACTGACACACTTAAGAACAAAGATTTCTATGTCAGTTCTAAATGAAGCTAAGAAATGGAGTTAGGGTGTGATTGAGGACAATATCTCCAGTAGATTGTATCATGGCACACTTACAGAAAGAGGCTCTAGGCAGAGCGATTCCCTGTTAAAGGATTTTAGATTCCTATCTGAGTTTTAAATGTTGAACCACACAAAGGAATTGTTGAAACCTCCTTAAGCAGCTAAAACCTTGTTCCCAATTCATGGGAAATTTGGCCACAGAAGAGATTAAATAGAGTGGTGTCGCTAGCTAGTCAGAGTTGATGAAATGCAAGCACGGAGATGGTACCTATCAAAAAGGAAATTAGAATAAATGAATATTAAAATATTTAAATCTATAATAATGTGTTCAAAACACAGTTCCAAAGAACATTATCATTGGAAGTGAGAAACCCGTGCTAAGTCACTTATAGTCTTTCCCAGGCAACCTTCTTCCTTCCATTTCAACTCATTAGGGTAATATTAGCTTTGAGCATAATGGTGTAATTTTAACTGTACTGTACACAAATTACTCTGGCTCTTTATGTGACAAGACTTAGCAATAATCCCTCTTGGTAGATCTTTAACAATTGCTACAGTGCGTGGGGGGTTGGGAGGGAGGTGGGATGAAACTCTTTGAAATAAGAAACAAACAGGAAAGCCAAGAGTACTAACCTGGGGAGGGGGGCGGACAGAAATGAACATTCTTATATTGTTAAATTAGGTGGCTACCTTCCCAAAGTTTTACATTAAGAAGGAAACTGCTGTTTTCAAAATGATCTGTGCTCAATAAGGTCCAGAGAATCCAATGTCCTAAGATAAAGACCCACAAAAGTGATCTTTCCTTTTTTCTAATCAATCATCTGAGGATGATAATAATAGCAATAAGCTCAAATACATGGTCACACATGGGGAACTTTAGGGTGCAGGCTGAATTATGATCCAATGGATCTCACTATGAAAAGAAAATCTGAGAAAAGACTTGAAAAAAGTCCCAGGATTAGCTTTGAAGACATTGGGGAAGGGGCTTCATTTAAATGATTACTCTAAAAGTCTACTATGTAGGGTGTGCTAAGGGGCAATTACTTAGAAGTGTGGCTGGAGAAGAATGAGCTATGGGGTATACTTGGAGATCAGAGGGGAGACAACAGAAGAACATGGCAGGTACACTAAGAGCTAGGATTTCTTCTAGAAAGGAAAGAACAGTCACTGGGTTCTGAACAAAATGACCACATTGGTTAAAATAATCACTCTGTTTTCTGTTTGAAAACAGCCACAGCCTTTTGTTATAGTGCAAAGAAGAAGCGAAAAGATAAATGGCCAGACTCCTCTGGATTCTGCATGGTGAATCCAATAGATTTCCTCAGCAATTGGATGTGGATTTGAAACAGTAGAGTCAAGGATGGCTCCTGGGAGGATGATCAGCAGAAGGGTGTTGTCGCAGTCACCTGTGATGGGGAAACACTACAACTAGAGTGGGTGTGGAGAGGAAAAAGAAGAATTTTACTTTGCATGCATTGAGAGTTAAATATCAGATATTCAAATAGAGGTGTCAAGAAATCAATCTTGTGTTGGAGTTTGATGCTGAAATAAGGCACTCCGCCCTGTGCAGGGACTATAACAGACTATCATTAGAGGTGAGAGGAAAACAAAGACTTCAGTCTTGGGGAGGGGAATCCCAGTATTAGAAAATCTAGGAGAAGAATCAGCAAAAAACTAGAAAGTGATGCTGTTACTACTTCCAGTAAGATGGACTTGATTATTTGACCTCGTGACTTAGCATGGCAATCAGATTATCTAGTGGGGGGGGGGCAGATTTTTACCGGCTGGTTTGGGGATAGTCTGGAGTGGACCTCTGAGAGGAAGGCATTAGGGATAATGAATAGAAATACCTTCTTCAAGGAGCTTTTCTGAAAAGGGAGACCAACAGAAGACAGTATTGGTGGGAGAAGGTGCGTGTTAGGAGGTGAGTCGATATGTTCTTGGACATTTCCTGTTTGTATGTATGTTTGTGTCTGTCCATCTGTATGCAGATGCATGTGTGTGCATGTGCATGCAGAGGTCAGAAGACAATCTCAGGTCATACTTAGGTAATATCTTCTTTGGTTCTTTGTGATAAAGTCTCTCATTGATTGGAAGCATGGCAAGTAGTTTAGGCTGGCCAGCAAGCTCCAGGGATCCACCTGTCTCCATCTTTTAAGCACGGGAATCACAAGAATGTACTGCTGTGTTCAGCTCTCCGATGTGGATTATGGGAATTGAATTCAGGTTCTCATGATTTCAAGGCTAAACACTAGCAACTGAACTGCCCCTACTCACCCTATGTGGTTTAAATAGGAATGGCCCTCATAGACGCAGGTGTTTGAATGCTCCGCCTATGGGAAGTGACACTATTGGAGGTGTGGTCTTGTTGGAGTAGGTGTGTCACTGTAGGGCAGGCTTTGAGGTCTTCCATGCTCAAGCTCCACACAGTGTAGAACACAGTCTCCTTCTGCTGCCTTTGGATCAAGATATAGAAGTCTTGAATCAAGATGTAGGCTCCTCCAGCACTGTATTTGCCTGGACTCTGCCATGCTTCCTGCCATGACAATAATGGACTAAGCCTCTGAAACTGTAAGTCAACTCCAATTAAATGTGGTCCTTTATAAGAGTCACTATAGTCACAATGTCTCTTCAGAGCAATAAAACCCTGACTAAGATACACTACATCCAATTTCCTTAACAGAAAATGCCAGAAGTAACAGAATGTCCGTATTCCCATCAGAAGGATCTGGTCCAGGATAAATAGATTAGAAAAAAGAAATGAGGAGGGGACAGCTGGGCTATTGTCCTTGAGGAGGACAGTGTGGGTGCTTCTCGTGTCCTGGACTTGTTATCTGGAGAAAGGAGTGCAGTTTCTTCTGACTCTGATGCAGCTGCTTATGTTAGGCTGGGAACTTCTCGTTATTCTTATCTTTTTCAGTGAAGGATGAAATTGAAATTGGTCAGTACTCCAAAATGAGCACAGGGAAGAGATGTTGAGGGTTGAGAGAAGTCAAGAAGGTAGGGTCAAATCATGTATTTGTTTGCATGAATTTGAGTGGTTTAAGCAACCAAATTAGATTGTCTCCCAGCTGTGGAATGTAGAAGCCAAGAGTTCAAGGTGTTAGAAGGAATGGTTTCTTCCAAGGGCTGTGAGAAGCATCTGTTCTAGGCCTTTCCCTCCCCTCCACCCCCCACCCCCCACCCCCCACCCCCAGTTTCTGCTTGTTGCCTGGACAACCTCTGCACTTCTTAGCTTTAGAAATATTTTCTCCAGACCCAACTTAAATGTCACATGATATTGTGCACACATGACTGTGTACAAGTTTTCCTTATATAATGACACCGAGCTTATTGGGTTAGGACTCAGTGACCTTACCTTCATTAATCACATTCATAATTGACCTGCTTCTATAAAAGGTGACATTCTTTTTTTCTGTTTTTCAAGACAAGGTTTCTCTGCATAGCTCTGGCTATCCTGGAAGTCACTATGTAGACCAGGTTGGCCTCAAGCTTAGAGATGCACCTGCCTCTGCCTCCTGAGTGCTGGGATTTGTATTTTGCCTGGCTACAAATTTGAGAAGAGGCACATGTCTTACTACTACAACAAATGATCAAGGAGAACAGAATTTATCTCAAAACAGATGGACTGACACCTGTTCTAATCCTAAAGTATATCCATCCAACCCAGAGAGACACTCTCACTGCCAGCCTTCGGCTCAATGATATGAGTGTAGGAGAGAAGAGAAGAACATTTAACCAAGGTTGTAGTTTAATCAGAAACAAATATCCAAGGGTGCCCATTGGGTGTGAGCAATGATGATGACTTAATACAGAACTAAAGCTGGGTAGGGAGGAAGAGAGGACTTGCAGGTGATAAGGGATAAGAATTTTCAGACCACTGGGTGGAAGTATTGGAGAAAGATGGTTGAAGATGGTGCTAGAGGAAGAAAGGTGATAAGGTGGGCAGTGATACGAGAGAGTGGAAAAATGAACCGAATAGAACTGAACTAAGTTAGCATTTGGTGATTGCTGGTTTCAAAGTCCATGACCTGGATGCGAGTGGCTGAATTGGGAAGTGAACCTGCTCATGAAAGAGCAGCTGCTGGAGTGCTGAGAAGCATCTCAACAAAGTGAATGTTGAAATGACACTGTTTTCATTCATTTACTCACTCACTCATTGAAATGTTTACGTGCTACCCATAAGGAAAAATGGAGTTCTGTCGAATACAGGGTAAATAAAACCCAGCCTGAGAGACACTGCTAAGCCCAACTATGCTGGCCTGAGCTTTGAATAAGACATTACACTACACTAGGCAGAGCTATCCCCCAAACAGCAACAGCAGCAACAACAAAGAATAACAAATAGCAGAAAGTTAACTTTGAAAGTCCTTTGATACCATAAGAGCAATTAACCCAAAGCCAGAGAAAATGCCTCCTCCTCCTCCTCCTCCTCCTCCTCCTCCTCCTCCTCCTCCTCCTCCTCCCAGCGCCTCTTACTGCTTGCTTTTGAAATTAGTGTTATTATTTGGCCTCCTCTGTCGCTTCCATCCATTGTGGCGATATGTGTGTTTCCTGGGGATTCTACACACTCCAAAATCTGAAGAGTAAGCAAAATCAGGGCTTCTGCTTAAACCCTTCACACTTTATAGCCACATTTACATAACATTAAATAAGTCAACAAAGGCATCATTAGCTCCCATTAAAATATGAGCAAAGAAATTTAAAAGAACAAGACAGGCTAATTGGTAAGTAATGTTCTGTATCAAAAATTATGACTGTAAGATACCCCGGCTAATGAGAAGCCCCACAATCATGTTTACTACATATTTAAAAATTAAATGAAGGTGAATAAAAGTTAACAGAAAAGATTTCCCTTCTTTGTAGATGCTGCTGCATTTATTGTACGGAGTTAACTATGCTGAAGGTTATTTTTGCCATCCATCTCGGCAAAAGTTCTCTTCAGAATTTATCTGATTGTTCCCATTTTCATCTTCATATGCTACAAATAGGAAAGCCAGAGTCAGGATAGTAGGCCAGGAACAAGTGAATTAGAGCAGTGAGTAGGTCTGCTTTTATCTCAGATCTTGGTTGTGAGCTGGCTTTTCTCTTCTTTCTACGTGAGGGCTTGAGCCAACACTCAGGAAAGAATGAATGCTCTATAAGTCAACAACAAAGACACTCATTTGCTGTCAGGCTGAGAGTGTTTCTGAATATCATATGTTTGCCTAGACTGGGACAAGACTGAAAAGCAAATCATAATTGCTGAGTGCCACCCTAGATGAGCTCAGTCTAAATCCTGGGGAGGAGTCCTGGACATCAGTATTTTTGAAAGGTGTCCTTGTTGCCTAAATAGAAAGAAAGTTATAACCATAGTCCTGGTCCATCCCTTACCAAAGTAGCAACTATCATCTATTGTTGATCACTGTCTAATGGGTTCATAGATATGAACTCTGGCAGATCATTTTATACTTAATTTGGTATAATCATAAGTATTTTCTCTTTCTAGTGACAGAAGGTGCTTAACAATACTTTACCCCATAGAGAGAACATCTCATTTTACTGGTCTTTCAGTCACAAGGCATTGCATAGGAGGAGCGACAACAAGAGGTGTGTTTGCTTGGCATTTCCTAAGTGATCCAGAAATGATAACATAAGTTGAACATATTTCAATAGACACCTGGTATAAAAGTTACAATTTTCTGGGGCAGCAGAGGGTCCTACAGACTCTCACATCTCCTCTCCCCTCTCTCTCTCTCTCTCTCTCTCTCTCTCTCTCTCTCTCTGTGTGTGCGCGTGTGTATTGTGTGTATGTTCACACTTAGAAAATTGAGAGCACTCTGACACTGGCTTTAGCTGAAGACAGCCACAATCAGTTGCAGTCGGCAGCATTATATGCATTTCCTCCTTGCCAGTAGAAGTTAACAATAATACTTGACGTGCATGACAGTTGATTTTCGGTGTCAAATGGATGGGATTTAGAACACACGAAGGATTCTTTGGGTGGCTCTTTGACAACTGATTCCAGAAAAGTGTGCATATCCACTCTGAATGAAGGGAGCACCATTAATGGCATTAAGCCATGGTTCTTCAATGGAATAAGAATGAAAAGGTTAGTGGAGTGAGCAACTGCAACAAGCATCAGCATTTCCTTCTCTCCACCCATGCACATGCAATGGGACCAGCTGCCCCATAACCCTGCCACCAAGCTTTCCCTCCCAGCATGCACTATACCCTACAACTATAAACCCAAATCAACCCTTCCTGCCTCAGATTGCAACTGTCAGTATTGTGTCATACAAAAAGAAAAGCAATTATTACAATAAGAAGGTGAGATCTTACAAATGAAACACAGAGAAGGACCCAAAGAAAGCTACTTCATAGGTTGTACTGAGTCCCTCCCTCCCCATTAAGTCAAGAACTTGCCTTAAAACCGCTATAATTAGGGATGTCTGTGGGGAGAAAATAGGGTCTTCCAAGAATTAATGCCTTAAAATGTTACTAATGTGGATGAATGTTCTGTTGTGTAGCCACCTCCTCCAAATTGAGACATGCTCCTGGAGGTGGGGGAAGGGTGCTCAGAAGACTTAGGAGGTTGAAGAAACTCAGAAGGTTCTGGAACAGCCTGGAAGGTCTGCTTTACAAATTATCACAGCCATCCCTCAGTATAGATGATGAGCTGAGTTAGGCTTTGGGGATGAGGAGAAGTGTGTAAGACAGTGAGCGGCTCACCTCTCCTGCGCATTGTTTTTTTGTTTGTTTGTTTTGTTTTTTACACTGTCCTTGTATTATTAGACTCCCGATACATTGACTCACAAAGCAAGATAAACAAATACAAATTGGCATGCTTGGGAATTGTATATGGCCCAGTGGACCAAGGGAAATGATTCTTTTACATTAGCCAGCTGTGCTTTGGAATAATACACAGACCTCTGTGAATCATTTCATGGTTTATAAAACGAAATTCTGTTTGCAATTGGCAAGTTAGGGAAATAAGGGCCCGTGCTTGTTTTCACTTTCTATTTCTTCCGTTTGTCCAGAGACTCACAACTGGAAACTTTGGGGTCCCCTTGGGGACCCATTAAGCAGACCAAGATCCTGTTTTTGATTGTCACAGAGAAATGAAGCACAGAGTCACAGAAAGTCACTGGCCTAGTAGAATAAGGGGTGGGAAGGGTGGCTTGATGTTTCCATCCTCACAGAGGGCACTTAAGAAGGTTGTCAGCCTCCAAACGTGCCTACGGAAGTAGATGCAAATTCCCTAGGCCAAGCACCTTTTTAGATACCCAGAGATTGTTAAGGATGACACAGAAGAGGAGCTTCAGATAGTACTCTATCACTGTGGATTGTGGTCCTACAGTCTCATTGTGTGCATGTGTGAGTATGAGTATATGTGAGCATGTGTGCATGTGCATGTATATACGTGTGTGTGTGTGTGTGTGTGTGTGTGTGTGTGTGTGTTGGGGTGTTGGGAGTGACATTCATAGACTTAAATTCTATTTGAGTGCTTGTGTTTAGAGAGGGCAAAACCTTGAGCTCCTATCAGAGTCACTGGATCATCTGGAGGACTTAAGACAGCAAACATAGGGACTCCATCCTCGGGTTGCTGAGGGAATTCTAGGGTAAAGCCTGAGAGTTTTGCATTTCTGACCAGTTATCAGATGATGCTCTGAGGCTGCTGTCTTAAGGACCACATTTTTAAAAATGCCATTTGCCACAATTTCTAGCCGTTATATTCACCAAACACAGGATTCATCAAAAACCTTAGTGGGAGTGTATCTTCCTCTGGGACTGCAGCTGTGCAGTCCTCTTTGGCTCCAGAACCTCTCTTTGCTGCCCCACCCCCACCCCAGGCTAAATATATCAGGCTCCCAGGCCACTGCTCATACTTCCACATCATAGGCTGATCAGCTTCCTTCTGGACAATTCCCTTCCTTGAGGGAATTCTTGTTCTTCTTCGTGTTGCACTTGGCACATCACAAGGTGTTTTAAGCAAAATCATCAACATTTGCTAAATGAATGAGTGACAGGTTCAGGGTAGATCTCTGATGAAGGACATATTGACAACAGCTAGGATAGTCACCTAGAATGAAATCCTATTTTTATTGACTGTGACATGTGATAATAACCAGGCCACTCTGGTTACTATCAGATACTCTGCTTTGTACTGTGTGTGTTTGGAAGCCAGAGGTCAACCCCAACTGTTGTTCCCTAGGAGCCGACCACCTTGTATTTTGTTTAAAGCCATGATCATTTACTTGGCTCTGGCTCATGGATAAAACTATGCTGCATGGCCAGCAGGTCCCAGAAATTCACCTGTTTCTATCTCACCAGTGGAAGCATATGCCACCATGCCTGGCAGTTTCTGGGAATCAAATTTAAGGTCCTCGTGCTTGTGTGGTAAGTGCTTCGTCAACACTGTGGTTTGTGGCAAGTGGTTTCTCCTGGCCCATTAATTGTTTTTTTTTTTTAAATATATACATTTCAGATTATTCCTTATAAAATATTTACCTACATATAATGTCTTACATTTTTTTCTATTTCAGACATCCACAGTGTCACCCAGATCTTGGCTGCTGCAGTTTCCTGGCTCTTTTCTAGTGTAGCAGATACTTCTCCCTATAGCTCAGAATACAGTCTAACTAGAGGCTGTTTGTGTAGCCCAGACTGTAGCAAGTTCATCACCATGACTGTTTGGTGATAGGTGTGGTATTAACCAGAATAAAAACATGTTAAGTACCAATTCTATTCAGGAATTATGTACAACCCTTTTAACAAAACATTTCTTGTTCTGGGACAGCTGATTGAGATGGTACAGGCACTTGTACAATGAACCAAATCTACTAGGTAGTGAAACCATGATCCACGTAGACCTGCAGGCTCTGGAGGGGGCCCATTCAACCTCCATGCCACCTTGCTGTACCTAGTAAGTCTCCATAGAAAGAGAAGGACCCTGACATTAGTCATCAGAGCAAAGGCAAGAACTGAGCACCAGGGGAATGGCTTTCAGACTTTACCATCACTTGCTCATTGCTGTAACAAACCTTCTCTCTCTCTCTGATCCTTTATCATCTCTCCAGGAGGCAAAGATAATACTCTTGGGGAGAATATAATAAAACCCAGAAAGTACCTGTTGAACCCAAACTGTTGCCTTTCAAACACCACAAAGATGAGAAGGCATCAAAAGACTGCTGCATGTTGGGGGTGACACGTTTCCTCCCTGTGCCAAACAGTTATTGTTAGATCTACATTAGAGCCATTCCTACTGAACAGTTTGTAGTAGCAGTGGTACCCATGGAGCATCATTGAATGTCACCAGCAGAGACTGTCAATGGATGAGCAACAGCAGTGGCTCCCACACATTGGGCACTTGTCCCATGCTAGGCCTCTGCTAAGTACTAATGACTGTCAACCCATTCTCTCATAGGCCTTTTGATGCTATAGGGAGTAAGCTACTGTAACAACTCTTTCCTGGAAGAGGAAAAGAAGATTCAGGCTGGTTACATTGCTTGTCTCCTAGGCAACACTGGGTAGGATTTGGCTTGAATGCCAGAATGTTTGACCCATTTTGAAGACACAACCCTATCTTGAAGCTGTTTCTTTTATACATGTCTCATTTGCTCTGACAAGATGTCAAGATGGAATCCAGGGGGCTCTGCCAGGGCTATGTAGGATGGTGGACATTTCTGAGGAGGAAATGAAATCGATCCATCCTAGCAGCCACAGGAAATTTTGTAGGAAGAACTCAGCTCTATTGGAAAAGGTGAAGTCAAGTCATAGAAACAGCTCCATACTTACAGTAGGTCTATTCTGAACAGTTTCTTGTAGCTGTGGCAACACGGAGCAGCATTGAATTGTCACCAGCAGGGACTGGCAATGGATAACGAAATGGGTAAAAACATCTACATTCTAACATGACACATTTTTATTTCAAAGTACGTACCATGAATGCATGCATACACACATACTTGGTTTTTAAAGAAAGAGAGATCATAAATATACTTTTCAGAATCAGTGCCATCTATAACAGATATTAAAATTTTTACAACATCTCTACTAGGTGGAGCTGCTATCATTCCTGGTTTTGGTGGGAACCTGAGAGCAGCAGTCGTGGCTGGCCTACCTCTGATTCCTTAGCTAGCTTAAGGCAGGACCACAGTCCCCAAATTGTATCTTCATGACTGGACCCCCCTTCACTCATCTCTCTCTCTCTCTCTCTCTCTCTCTCTCTCTCTCTCTCTCTCTTTCTCTCTCTCTCTCTTTTATACTTTATTTATATTTCAAAAGTTTCCCCTTTCCAGATCTCCCCTTTGGAACCTCCCCATTCCCTCCCCCTCCCCCTGCCACTCTGGGGGTATTCCCCCACCCACCCACCCACTCATCCACTCTCATCTTCCCTCCTTGGCATTTTCCTATACTGGGGCATCTAACACCCTCAGGCCCAAGGGCCTCTCCTCCCCCTGCTGGCTAACAAGAGTACCTTGTCTTTTAGGCTTTTAACTTTTACAATTGTAAAGATAGATAAAATATGAATACACTTGAAAATAACATGCAAATATAGACAAATACAAGGAAATAAGGGTAAAAACATCTACATTCTAACATGACACACTTTCTACTTTAAAGTACCTACCATACATGCATGCATACACACATACTTGGTTTTTAAAGAAAGAGAGGCCGTAAATATATATTTGTAGCCTGCTTTTATCTCCCGTATAATACTCTGCTCATGTTTCTATAGTTAAACATTATTCTACACACAATATTTTGATGGTCTTTCTACTACATGATTTCAATCTCTTCAAGGTAAACAGGCAGATCTTATCACACTTGTCCTCTGTCTACAAGGCCATCCAGAATATGATTGAAAAAATAAAAATAAAAACAAAATTAATGAAAACTGAAAACCAAGCCAAACCAAACCAAAAACCTTCCCAGAAGTCTGCCTTTCAAAGAAATCTCCACCAGTATGCGTATAATGAATCCACCTCTTCTTTCTCTACCCTGCTGCCCTAAATTCCACCCGGCAACAAGGCAGCCTAGAGAACAATTTAGTTCCAATTGGGAATGGACTTTAAATTTCAGTGAAGCATCTTAAACTCAATCTAAGCCAGAAAATCACAAAGGTTTCTTGTTGCCTTCTTGGGAACAGGGTTTTGTATGTGGCAAGAAAAAGAAGAGGCTAATGTTACCTAAGCCATGATCACTCTGATAAGGGAGAAGTCTGTAGTCTTAAGTAATCACCTTACGCTTTGTAGTGGGCACCAAGAGGATCCCTCCTGCAGAAGCAAACTCTGCCCAGAAGAGAGAAATGCACCCAGCCATTGATGGAAGACCTTTCCCAAGCTCTCCCCTTACCAGGCATTGACCCAGTATTAAGTTGATAACACTCTGGGTGTACATCCAGACTCCCCTTGCTGACCTAGGATGACATTTGTCATTAGCATACAAAATACCTGCTCTGCTGGCTTGCCTTTCTCTGCCAGATCAGATGAGAGTTTCTCTTTAGAAAATAAGAAAATAAGAAACAGTGGAGAAGGAAAAAAGGCAGCCAGAGAAGAGATCGGTGGGGTTAAGTGTGTTTGGGGAGCATTGTAAATGAATTAGCTATGGATACTTGCTTAGTGTTGTGGTGTCCATCTTGAGGCACCCTGTTCATCTCTTCCCTATCCTTTTTTGTGTTGAGCCATAGAATCACCAAGTAAAGGACACTCTCTGTTTGAACCCATGCCAACCATCAAAGGTACATAGGAAGGCTGTGGAAGCAAGAGCAGAGTCAGGGATGCTTAATAGCTCTGGGGACTCAGTCCTTCTTCTCCATGGAACCTCATTAATAGAACAGTTTGGTAACATCGGATGACTTTGATTCTGTTTCTCACAACTGCTGTTTTGGCTTCTTTACCATCTTCAAGCTATATTTCCTGTGGTAATTATTACACTTCCTTTATTTCTAGTGTCAGCTCATTTTCAAAGAAAAAGAATAGTGGAGTAACTCAGCTCAGGGAGCCCAAATGGAACAATTTGTTATATTAAGCAAATACTTATTTGCATAATTCTGACTCTCAGTTCCTTATTAACACAGCAAAAAGACTAAGGGTTGTCAGTTCAGACATGTTAGGCAAGCCTGTGCATCATAGTGGGAAACAGAGAAGAGGGTGGGTGTTCATAGCAATTGACCTTCTCCTCAAAAGCCAGTGGCCATAAGCAAGTCAGGAATTTTCCCTGCTATGCCACTGCTCCTGTTACTATCACTTCGGGGAATAAATTTTATCCTGATATGAAATTTAAGGATAAAAATGTTGTGAGGGGGTGCCTGGAGAGATGTTAAGTGGATAAGACACTTGCCATGCAAGCATGAAGACTTTAAGGATCATCCAGTTCTCACCCTGTAGGGAGTGGCTGTGAGATGGCTCAGATGGTAAAGGCTTCTGTCACCTCCTGAGACCTGAGTTCGATCATTAGGACTCATGTAATGGAAGGAGAAGAACCAGTTTGAGCAACCTGTCTTCTGATCTCTGCATGGAACATCACACACACATACACACACACACACACACACACACACACACACACACACAGAGTGAGAGAGAGAGAGAGAGAGAGAGAGAGAGAGAGAGAGAGAGAGGAGCATGTTCACCATTCAGAGTAGTCTGGTCTCTTCTCAAAGAAATGTGTGTGTGTGTGTGTGTGTGTGTGTGTGTGTGTGTGTGTGTGTACTAGTCAAGGTACCCAGAATGGCTATTGGTACCCAATGTGTACTTGGTAAACAATGTGTACATTGGTAATATGTGCACTATTTTGTTAAAAAAAAAAAAAAAGAAGAAGAAGAAGAAGAAGAATGACTTTCCAGCTCTGTGTTTGCAAAGGGCTCATCACAAGGGAGAAGTTCAGGGACCTGGATGGGGAAGGGAGTCACTGGGCAAGGGGTTCGAGGGGAAGGTGAGGAATACAGAAATCCATTTTAATTGCAATTTGAAACTACCATCTTGACCTCGCAAAGCACAGGCATGGTCTTCTGTCATCAGAGCCTCCATTAGTCACAAGTGGGCCTGGAAAGAAAGGAAATTTCTTCCCAATTATCTCCCAGCACACCAGGGGGAATCTCTTCTCCTCCTCTGGAATCTTCTGCTAAGGTTACAGAGTTTACGGTTCCCATAATGCGTGTGTACAGTATCTATTTCATTTAATTTGCTATTAACACTTCCAGTTTCACTCACTACAACCCAGCTGGATAAAAAGAATTGAAATCAGCCGGCTATGCTGGAATTGGAATGTGGCTGTTAGCAGGTTTATTTGTTAACCCACCCCACTCTCACCTACCTTGTGTCAGGCCAGAAATTCCACTCAGCACACGATTATTAAATGCAGCTTCATGATGCACACAATTACCATGCTTTCCCAGGAATCCCATTCTTTATTCTGGTTTTGCTGTACTTGAGCTGTGCAGAAAACAGTCTTGCTCAAAAAAAAAAATCTAAACAATAATTTTTATGTGATATATTTTTTAGAGGGAGAAGGGACTGAGATAGGGTCTCCTGTAGTCCAGGGCATCTCAAACCTTCTAACGGAGTCCTGAATGACCTTGAGCTTCTAATTTTCCTACTATCTTGCCTGTGCTAAGATTACAGGCATGGACCACCAGGAAGGTTTATGCAGTGCTTGGGAATGAGCTCCTGGCTTTGGACATGCTAAGTACCCTACCAATTAAGCTACATTCCAAGTCCAGAAAAAAAATAATTTTCTATATTCCTATATCTTTAAATCAAGGTTTCATTATTAAAATTTTAAAACTCAAGTGCAGAAGTTATCAACTTTTTCTTGTATTGGATTTTTAAGGTGCCGGAACTCAAAGTGTTTTCAGAGTCTCACCTGAGGTAGTCCATCAAAAGAACGTAGCCTCTCTGAGATACTCTACAGGGACCAAAATAGAAACCCACACAAATATTTTTGAGGCATGTATAGCTATAACATCACATGTGCCTCTGTCTACAAAGATCCAGATTTCCATTTCTCTGGGAACACTGACTTTTTTTTGCTAAGGCCTCAGCTTGAAAAAATGGCCAGAAAAGGAGAGAGAGAGAGAGAGAGAGAGAGAGAGAGAGAGAGAGAGAGAGAGAGTAGTCAGGCTATGTCATCCAGTGATCTAGTGTGACCTTTCAATTCAGGTCCTGAGGTTGTCTGATTCTAGCAACTTGACCTCTTAGTTAGGTTTTTCCCCAGGGCAAGAGAGAGTTCTCCTGGCCTGACACTGGCTCTCCTCCACTCAACTCTTCCAGCTTTTAACTAACATTTTAGGCCTCTCTGGAAGTTAAAATCTGAAATGTCCCTCCCAGGCTCATGTATTTGAAGACTTGCTCCCCTGCTGGTGGTGGTGTGTTTTGGAATGGTTTTGGCATTTTAAGGAGGTGGAGTCTTGCTGGAGGAAATCATTGTCTAGGGGTGGAGGAGGGCTTTCAGCATTTAAACTGGACACACTTCCTAGTTTTTTCACTCTGCTTTCTGTGTGCAGACATGATCACCCCTCGGCCCATTTCTTGTTCTTGCTTCCCTCCTTGCCTGCCTGCTGACATGTCTTCCCCACCATGATGTATTCTTTCTCCAATTATATTTCTTCACTATCTTGCTTGTTTGGGGATGTTTTATCACAGCAACAGAATAGTAACCAATATAGGTTTGTCTTAATGAAGCCACTGGATCAAAAACTCCACTTTCTCTCTTTAAAAAAGGTATCTAACACCCTGTGATACAGCCTCCAAATGAAGCTTCTATTTGCTTCTTACAAATTAAAATTGCAATATCAGGGGATGAAGAGGTAACTCAGCCTTTAAGAGCACTGAATGTTCTTGCGGAAGACCCAGGTTCAATTTCTAGCACCCATATAGTTGGCTCACAATATCTTTTGTTCCAAAGGATACAGTATCCTCTTTGGGCTTCTGCTGGTACTGCAGCCTGTGGTGCATAGACACACCTTCAGACAAATACTCAGATACATAAAAGAAATATCTTATGAAATTTAAAAACTGGAATAACATGATGTTTATTTACAAGGCTCATATCTCAAATGGGTTTAAAATCCTCTCATCTTTTCACATGTTTTCATATGACCAACTATTTTAGCCAGGTATTGTCTACTGACTTCTTCTATCTGAATAGACATGTGGATGAGGTCACGTCAGTGCTCTTACAGAGAGAATCATTTCCCCCGTATGTAACTGACGATTCCAATTTGAGCTTAGTTCTATTTTGCACAGACTGACAGAAAACTTCTACCACTGTTTAACTGCTCATGAAGGGCTGCAATAGTCAAAACACACAGCATCCTATTGCTATCCTGAACTCTTAGAAAGGTCCCAGGAATATTGTTTAGAGGACTTGTCCCCTGTGCTGGTGGCACAAATGTCTTGTGCAAATCTTTAAATGTATAGTTGAGTGCCTGGGGCCATGTCAAGT
This sequence comes from Rhynchomys soricoides, assembly GCA_019843965.1. NCBI lineage: Eukaryota > Metazoa > Chordata > Mammalia > Rodentia > Muridae > Rhynchomys > Rhynchomys soricoides. Next base: position 1,392,024 of record JADRCH010000008.1, on the reverse strand, counting down.
TCTCTTTTTATTAGGACAGAGCCTTTCATGTCCAGTACTTTCCCTTTCCTTGGCAGGAGGGAGAGATTAAGAGTGAGGAGTAGTAGGTAAAATGGGGCAGGACCCAATCTCCATTTTGAAATGGATGAGAGTTGGATACTCCCAAAATTCCAACAAGATTACACACATAAAGAAATCTCATCTGGTAAATATTACATTCTGTTTTCGTCTTCATTTTAGTCTTTACACGACTTGACAGTTTATGGTACTGTGCCACATTTTGGAGCTAAGGTTTACAAACATCTGGCTGTGGGCAGCATTCCATTCCACATGGCCCCCCAGTGTCTCTGGGATAAAGTGTTTGCAACATACCAACCGAGGTGGAAAACATCATCTTTCCTAGAGAACAATGGGGCACACAAAGCATAATAAACATTGCTGGGCTCTTCTGGGGAGGACCCAGGGCATTGCACAATTAACCCAATGACTTCCACCAAATGAACTTTGGAGAGCCAGGAATCATTGGGTTTGCTGAGTGCGTGGCCAGTTGGTTGATTGAGAGAAGGGAAGATTTCCCAAAGTAATTGTCAGAGCCAGGCAATAATGCCAATGTCTCAATCACTTCTATCACACTGCAGTGTCCAGCCATCTAAGAATAAGAATGTCTTCTTTCAGAGTGTCTACATAAGAATGGATAACAACACTGCTCACATGAAAGCGTGCAGAGCAAAGCCTACATTTATTAAGAGTTATCAGCATCTCTGTACATCTTATTATTATTATTATTTAGATGTCATAGTTAATAGGAAGAGGAGAATTATTTTAACATGGTAAAGTTTTGATGTAAAATTGAAAATAATTACATATGCCATATATCTGTTTTTTATCTTTTATTTTTTGTTTAAATACCAGGATTGGATATTAGTATTTTGTTTGAGGCAAAAATAGTACAAGTATTTGAAGATAGTTGATTTGGACTACTTATTTAGTTTTTATTTTTAAGACAGGGTCTCATGACCTTGAACTTCTGACACTCTTGCTTCTACATCCCAAATGGGATGTACTGTTCCATCTACCATATAGTTCTGGGCTTTGGAACTCAGAACCTGGTGCAGGCTCTCTAATCAACTGAATTCTATTTTCAGTCACAGACTGCTCTGTAAAACCTCTCGTTCTTAAGAAACAAATGGTAGTTTTATATCCCACATAAGACATTCCCAAAGAGTTCTTATCTTTTCCTGCAGAAGATTCCTGGCCAAATCTACTGAACTCTGAAAGTTATTCATCTATGGTAGGGAATGAGAAGAGGGTCATAGACTATTGGGCAGGTCTGTTTAGTCTTTGCAACTGTCTGCAGATCTCTCTCTCTCTCTCTCTCTCTCTCTCTCTCTCTCTCTCTTGCTCTGTGTGTGTGTGTAAATTAATTTTGCTAAATAGAGGACCAATAGCTTCCATCATATCTTCAAAGTTAATCATTAAACATCAAAGGTTAATATCCATTTATGTCAAAGAGAGTAAAGATAGTCAGAATAGGGAAAGGGTCTACAGAGAATTAGGAAGGCATCAGGGGCTCCTGTCTAGCATGCCCTTTTCTCAACTCAATATTAGCCTTTATCTTCCGGCTACTATGTATACAATTGTAATCTTTCTTTACTTTTGTATGAAAATGTAGCCTGGGGTTAGAATTCACCTGGAAAAGATACACACCAGAATACAGCCAGAAAGAGAGTCAGCTACCAGGTGGTGAGTATGTGCTGTATGATTCCTGTGACAATTGACCTATGCTACCTTCAGCATGCTGTTGGGTATAGGGCTGGCACACAGGAAGAGGAGAAGCCTGGGCTTATGGGCATAGCAGAAAGGGTGAACGTTTTGTTCTGCCCCTTGAAGAAAGAGGAAGCCTGGACATGACAGCCTAAAGCTTTATAGGCTTCATTTATTAAATACTCAAGACTTTATTGATTACCTTATAGGTCAATTTTCCATATTAAAAAGAGAAACATATAATACAATGAATGGCATGGCATCTAGTACACAGTAGGAGCTAAATAAATTGTACCTATTCCTGATTCTCCTTCTGACTCCAACTGTCTGTAATTTTTCCATTTTCCAGATAGGAAGAGTAATAGCAAGATGAGGGAAGAATGAGTCTGCATTTACTTGGCCTACAAATTCCAGAAGTATACCAACAAAGAAGCATTCTCCAGTGCCATGAGCAACTCACTGATCTAAGGAAAGCTAATTTGGATAGCACATAAGAATCATAGTAGTGTTTTGATAGTATTTGTATACATAGACAAATATGTATAAATATATAAACAGCTACCATGACTCTCATGAAACTAAATAAAAAGTATCAAAGTGATATGATTTATTGAAGGAGTGACAGACAGAAGTGTGTGTGTGCATGTGTGTGCACATGTGCACACGTGTTTAATTAATTCTGGAATTTAAATAACTTACTATCATAACCATCAGAGCTGTTAAAAACTTGACTATGACATTTCTAGTACTCAAGAAACTAGTGCCTTCCAGGGAATGGTGATCCTCTATGTAACTCAAATAATACCCCCTTCTGATGATCAGAAGAGTATTAAAGGAGATCTGGCCCTAGTGAGCATACTGGAGACACAGGTAGAGACCCCATGAGTAGAAAAGGAACAATGACATGCCCCATTGTAATTATAATGTTTCCATTGATAAATCCTTCAGACTTTTGCAAAGCAGGGCCAGGTTCTAGTTTCACTGTTATGAAATGTTACCCATAGATACTGGTGTTTCAAACTCATCTCATTGTCCCTCCTTACAGAGCAGAGTTTTCTACCTTCTTCCAGTATTTTGTCATGAAGTGTTAAGCTCCCACACTGAAGAAATAAAGGAGGATAGTTGGTGATTTTTCTCAGCTCATGTACCCTCCTTTTTCATCACTCCCCAAAGGAGCTGTTTACACTGTCAAGGGAGGAGTGTTGGTGGTGAGGGAATCCCTGGGAGAAGATCAGTTAAGCCAATGCTAAGACCAAGGGTAAAACTCCACAATGATCAAGATCTCATGTACTAGAAAGAGGGCAGTCTGGGGACCAGACTATAACTTTTATCTCTAAATGTCCAGGCCATGTCACCTTGAAAGAGTCACTTAGCTTTTTTGATGTTAATTTTCTTTCTGAAAAATAAGAATCCCAAGCAAACTCCCAATGTACTGTGAAGACTCCAGGCCTTAGTACGTAGGTAAAGAGCCCAGCAAAATAGGAAAACAGTGCCTGACAAGGTCTGAGTGATTTCTTTCTTCCTTCTGTCATTCAGTGTCTTGCATCCTATCTCCATTTCCTGGCAATAAACAGGAAGACTCTAATCTCATTCTAACTGTTTTCTTCCTGCATCACACATTCTGGCCAAGACCTATTTTCCAAGCTAGTCTTTGAAAGTTTCCTATCTGTAAACTATCAACATAGGCCTGTGCAGAATTAGGCAAGCTCTGCCTTCGTGCAAGAACAAACTCTAGGTCAGATCCAGAAAGGTGAACTTTTCTACTGAGTATGCCAAAGGGCTCTGCAGCTCCCATAAAATCTACCCAGCCAGCCCTAGAAAGATATAGTCAACATACTTAGATCACTTTTATTTTCATGTTGTTAGAACAGAATTTATCATTTGTTCAAGAATTTCCTTCCTTCTTTGAGCCCTGAACACAAGAATATCTGTAAGCTTTTTTAAAAAGCTTTAACATTTTAAGTTATAGTCATTATTTATTTTTCTGTGGTTTTTGAAGGTGTATTTGTGTGTGTGCATGCCTGTGTGCATGTGAGCACATGAGCATATAGGGACAACATGCAGAAGTCAGTTCTCTGGTTCCATTACATGGACTCTGAGAATGGTACAGGTCTTCAGGATTGGTTGCAAGTGCTTTTGTCTATTGTAACATCTTGCCAATTCTACTGACATTTTTTCTTTTCCTTTTTTTATACTTTTTTTATTTATCTACATTTCAAATGTTATCCCAGTTTCCCCTCCACAACCCCCCTATTCCCTCCTCCCTCCCCTGCCTCTATGAGGCTGCTCCCCTACATGCCCAGCCACTCCTGCCTCAGCAGCCTATCATCTCCCTATTCTGGCTCATCAAGCTTCCACAGAACCAATGGGCTCCCCTCCCAGTGATGCCTATTGAAATTTTTAATGAACAAAAAGTTCCATATTTCTAGCAAATAATTTCTGATACTCAACTATTAATCCAAGACTATCATTCCCATTTAGAGTAGTAATATTTGAGGTTGAACATGTGACTTATAAAAATAAATCACTTTACACCATAAGTAAAGTTAAAGCTGGTAGTCTAAGATAGGGAGTACCAGGTAATATTGGAAGATTGTGTCCACCTCTCCTGACACCATTGTTATCCAAGTTACTTGGTCTATTGCTTGATTATTATAGTTCCCACTTACACAATGCCACCATACCTGTTTTTGGGAATCTTCCTAGTCCTTTTCCTGAGGTGCAAGCAAAGTACTTCTTTCAAACACAAACCAAACAGTAGGCCCACCTATTTAAAATCATTTAGTGAGTTCCTATCACTAAATAGACAAAGGTTAAAGTGTTTAATAATATTTGAAAGAACATTCTAGCACTTCCCTATTCCCTAGCCTATGCAACTTCCACATATCCCCTTTTATCTGTCTGGAACGTGCCTTTCTCTTACTACTTAGTAATACTTAGAGGTGGTGCAGAACAGATACAGATACAGGACAGAGTCTGCTGGAAGTTTTCTTATTGCTCTCATGCAAGTTTGCTGTACTCATTTTCTGTATAATATGTAGTGTTTATTTTACCTTGTAATTGCTGTATATAATAACTGATATGATTATTTCATTGATCTATCACTAAGCTATAAGCACGATACTTAATAAGTTTTCCCACCACCCTTCTCCACATCTGTTCAGGACTATATACATAGGATAATACTGACAACAGTTGTTGAGAAACAATTCTAAGCAGTCCAGAAGCTAACTAAGTGTTACAACAAACAAAATGAGAAGCATTATCTTTGCTATTCTAATATGGAGAGGCAGGGGTTAAGTCATCAGCCTCAATGCTCTGCAGCTAATAAATTAAATACTTGAGAATTTGGTTTTCAAGTCCATGATCTGAAGCATTGCAGCTAATCATTTCACTGATAGTAACGGTTACTTGTGTCATAGCAGCCATCCAAAAAGCAGTTGTTAATTCCTCAATGAATAATGACCACGAGACTACTAAAATGACTTCCTAGATGGGAAAAGACCCTAGAGATTTTTCTGGATTGAAGAGGAAGCCAGTAAAATGGCAATTTCAACAGTAAGAGCAGAGTATATCATATATAGCAATATGGTTATGGATAACAAAGCAGCCAGCACCAGAAGCTATGCTCCTTAGCCTGGAAGCTGTTTGCAAATGTTCACCAGCAGCATCCTTGCTCCTGACTAAGCAAGAACAAGTTTAAATATAGATGAGGGCCTTGAAACTGCAGCTGCTGAGGCTGTAACAGGTGACCGTGTGCTTTCTGTGTGTGTCTAGGTAAGCACATTACAAAGCCTTTGAAAGTTGAGCCTGAGACACAACTCCCCTTGAGTGTTTATCCCCAAGAGCTTTTAATGTGATGCTGGAGACCATTGTCATTTACTGAAGGATTTGTCTGTTTGCTATGAATGTCAAGAGACTGAGAACTTGCCTATTTACCATGAATGTCAAGAGACTGACATTCATAAAGATGAACAAATACCTTTTACCTACAGAGCTGTGCCTCTGAGGAGGTCATTTGGGGCTGATGGCAAGTGAACAGCCTAGAAGATACTCTTGGGGGAGTCTTTCAACCCAGAACAAGAGGGAAAATGGCAAAATAGGGATTTTGCTGAGTGTAAATATTCCTGAAAGGATTTAACATTTGGAGAGTTACTTGCTGAACACTTAGTCAACAAGATGGACAGGGAACATTTACACAGACTACAGCAGTACATAGGTCATCAAGAGAGATAAACAAGGAGGAGATGGGGCCTGTTCTTGGAGAGCTGATAATTTAGTGTGGAAACCCAAACACTCACTACCTTGATGGATGATTCCAGTGCAACTAACTCATCAGAGGAAAAGAAAAGTGTGCAAGCTGCCTGGAACAGAGTAAAAAGGCCCATGGCCCAATTTGACATTCACAGGTCACTGGGTGATGTGCTGGATAAGAACACAAACCTGATTCTTCACAAACAATCACAGACATGCTAAATGCCAAGGCAGAGATGATCTTGGTGCTAAAGGAGAGAACTGTTGGAGAGGGCGTGGGTGACTCTTAGAACATAGGAGGAATGTCAGTGATGGGACTAATGCTGGTAGAAGGGAAGCAGAGAGTGTTTAGTTCAGGTCACACAGGGAATCAAGAACAATGTCATATCCCTAATATTTTTCACTTTACCAGGCAATCTTCCAAGTTATGAAATAAATATTGCATTGTTTACTACACTGTATGCTATGTTTTAATTTTTGCCACCATGTTTTATTTTTAAATTATCAGTTGTTTATGTGTGTGTTCACTTGTGTATTGGTGCATTATACAAGAGAAACACAAAGGCCAAGCTGAGATACAATTCTTTCAGAACCACACACTTTTTTCCTGAGACAATTTCTCTTACTGAGACTATGGGGAGCTATTTCTAGGAAAGGCTGTCTATCCCAGCAAGTTCAAGGAATCCTCTTGTTTCCACCTATCCAAGGCAGATAACACAAGTATATGTCACCACACCTGGATTTTTATGTTGGTGGTATGGATGGAACTCAAGGTCTTATGTTTATGCAGCAAATGTTATCTTGTGTGAGCTGTCTCTTTATCCCCCTGGCTCTCTACACTTTAAAAGTACCAGTCTTGACCCTTATTTATACGAAAGCTTAATGATTGGAACTTTAAATGGCCTAAGTATATATTGTAGAGCCAAAATATACCCTAAAAGAACAACTTAATAAATATTTGATGAGTAAATTGAGATTAACAAATAAATTAGTGTGTATCTCCACTTATAAGAGAAAGATTACAACAGAGATTGCAGAAAGTCTGCAATAGAATTTCAAAGCAAAGGTGACACATGAAATAACAAACAAGAGGCAAGAACACAAAATACAAGAGCAAGTGGAAAAGATGCTGATGGTGATAGTATGAGCTTCAGTCATGATTGCCGTTATTACCACTGTTATGCCCAATGTGGTTAAACTAACACCCAGCACCCAACATGTGCCCTGCCTTATCCTATGCCTTTTTGTACTTCAAGTAGGTGGTATTTTTTTCCTATAATGATTCTTAGCATAGAAAAAAGTTATAGATCAGATTAAAATCTAGCTCTATAGCTGGGAAGAACTCTATTCTTTTTGATATACTGACTTCCTCTGAATTATTAATGAGAAACATCTGCCACATGACATGTACTCAGTTCTTAAGTATACCATGCAGTTGTGGTCCTGGACATAGGACCTACTCACCTTTCTCCCCATTACTATCTACATCTGGTAGAGACGTTGACTTGTCTATTTGAGTGAGGGGCAATTATTGGGCTTTTATTGTTAATGTTCTGAGCTACAAAATGTCAATAATTCATTTCAGCCCTAATCAGTTATACTTGGCTCTAATTAAACCAAGTATCTGTCTTTAGTAATCTTACATTCCATGGGAGTATGGGCAGAGAAACAGTTCAAAAAGCAATACAAGTAAGAATGTCAGAACATAGCAAACCAATCATAGAATGAGACCAAACAATGGGATAGCCTTGACTGTTAGGGTGGAGATTACTTGAAGTAACCAGCGAAGTCTTGCCCCTTGGCAGCAGCCTGAGTAGTGTGATGAGAAAAGGGGAGGCTCATCTTGGAAGGTGTTTTCTCTGGAGAGGAATGGGTGGAAGACCCTGAGGTGAGAATAAAGCACAATGGGTTTAATAATTAGTAAGTCTCCAGAGTGATTTGATCCTAGTAGGAGAAGAGAGGAAAAGGAGGAGTTGGGAGTTGTGGACGATTAGGAAATAAACCAGGGAGGTCTTTTTAGATTGTGGTACAAACTTTTTTTTTTGATTGTGTGGTAATTTGCTCAACTTTGTATATGATGAGAATGATACTTGCACTTTTTCAAGGCATATAGATTTTATGAGGCACAATATAAGCAAGGAGTCCAGGGACATGGCCATTGTCTCTGTCCAGTTACCAGGTGATTGCAACAGGAATTGAGATGGTAAAAGTAGATCATGGAAAATGGCAAAGTCTAGGAAAACAGTTTAACCTAGAGTTGCTGAGGCATATGGATACAATAGCTGTGTGGCTAGAAAGGGAGAGAAGAACTGGGTGACTTATAGATTTCCAGAAACTGGGTGAGGTCTGCAACCCCATAGGAAGAACAATATCAGCCAACCAGACTCTCTAAAGCTCCCAGGGACTAAACCACCAACCAAAGAGTACACATGGAGGGATCCATGGCTCCAGCTGGATATGTAGCACAGGATTGCCTTAGTGGGCATCACTGGGATGGGAGCTCCTTGGTCCTGTGGAGGCTCAATGACCCAGGGTAGGGAAATGCTAGGGTGTTGAGGCAGGAGCGGGTGGGAGGGTGGGGGAGCACCCACATAGAGGCGGGGGGAGATGAGGGGATAGGAGGCTTGTGGAGGTGAAATTGGGAAGGGGGTAACATTTGAAATGTAAATGAATAAAATAACCAATAAAAATAAAAAAAAATTTCTGATATTTTTCCATGACTCTTAAATTTTAAGTATATTAAATAATTTAATAGGGCGTGTTTTCTAGGATGAATACTATAGTCCTGGTTTTAAATATATCAAAACAATGGCTTCTTATGAGTGACACTGATAACCTTTGTAAGAATTTCACATTTTTGTTTATTACTGGTTATGTGTGTGCATACATGATATGTGTTAGCAAGCATGCCACAGGATACCTTCAGAGACCAGAGAGCAAATGTGTGGAGTCCATTCTCTCTTTCTATATTTACATGGGCTCTAGGATTGAGCAGCAAGCATCAGCCCTTCTAATGATTTAAATAAAATTCTTCCGATGGGCTCTGTGTGGTTATCCTTGGCTAGGGACTGAGAAAGGTTAGTCTACTTACTTAGGATATGAACATGTTGGCAGAAAAAGGGAAAGTTATCATAGAACTTGCAAATAAATTAAGAAAATGCTGGACTTCAATTTCTAAGACACAAAGACATAGAAGAAAATGTAGTTATTACACACACACACACACACACACACACACACACACACACACACAGCAGTCAAGGGTCAGGAGGCATAAGCAGGCTATGAGTTATGTTTTCTAAAACCATGGTTTCAATTTCTCCAAATTCAAGACTGAAACAAATCAGAAAGTCAAATTACAAAATATGAACTACAATGAAGGAAAGCTAACTTCTACAAATACTGTAACTAAATCTATTCAAAACAAAGCTTTAGTAATTGGCAGCTGGCACTGAAGGCATCAAAAGATGCCTGCTCATAGATTCCCACCAACCAATGTGCTAGTTAAAAATTACGCAATATACTCATGTATAAACTTGTTACTGAGAAGCGTGAGAACACCCAGTAGGGCAGAGGTTTGGATCCTCCCCCAAGAAAGCTGGGAAGCTCTGAAGAGCTGAATTGGTTTCCCAAAAGATTGGGGCATATGGAGAATTCCTTCAGTCTTTGCCCACACTCTGTCCCTCCCACAAGGCAGATAGCTGGCAGCACAGGCTGAAGTCAGACTTCCTGAAGTGGTTCTGGACCAACCCAGAAGAAACCAAAGCTTTGCATCTCCTTCCTTCCTCCTCCATGGCTCTGAAACAGTTTACATGAAAATGGGGGAGATCATGCCAATGGCAAACCACCCATTCAATATGGTAGAGAGTAACCCTCGCTAAGTATAAGGCAAGAGGTGTACACAGGGATGATGCAGCTTTGTCCTGAGACTGTCGATATGCTTTGTCAAGATCAAAGTAAGGAAATCGAGTGGAACTCTCTCCATTCCATCTTTCTTCCCTGCTATGTCTTTATGGGTGCTCTATCCTTCATTTTCCTTGATAAATATGGCTATATTTGGTCATCCCTAGTGTAAGTCTATATGTTTACATTGAATGTATTTAGTCATAAATTCCAGTTCTATTCTCTTTTGGTCATAGCTACAGATGTCCAGGGAAGAAATCCTTGTTCAACTCTGTTTGTGCCATGACCACTCCTGGTCCAGTATGAGATGCCTGATGAAGATAAAGATGCCTATTAGAAAAATGGTCACATGGCACTATGTCTATGGCAAAGGATGAGAGGAGGCAGTTTTCAGAATACTGTAAGATTAGATGGTTCTGTGGCAAACAAAACCAAACCAAAAACAACAATAACATTAAAAAAAACCAAAACCAAAACAAAACACTCAGGCAACCTATTATCCTATAAGAAAAGAAAATCATCAAGATGAACCAATTAGCTTGCTCTGTCAGAAGCACAACTGAAGAAAGAGTGGTTTCTGAGGCTATTCTGAAATGGCAATACGGGAGAGGTGTTTGTATCCTCTCCTGCCAAGAACTGTCTACATGATGATGTGTTAAGATGAAAGAAGAAACAAAAGAAAATTGTTCCCCCACCAGAGTTTCCAATCTTCATTCTAAGTCAAACCTGAACTGATGGAAGCACAAGTTCTACCTGAAGAAATAAAAACAAATCTTTGGGAGCTAGTACAATGCAACTCAAGAATACACAAAACCTTTATTTTTATTTGTTTGAGTTTTAAAGCCAGAGCAAGACAATCTATCTTCAACAATATTTTTTGTGGTATCTCTATAAATAATCAAATGCTAAAGTACTTGATATTCTATATTCTCTTTTTATATGTATGTGTGTGGTTGTATGCGTTTATGTGCTCCACTTGCATGCAGAATCCCAATAAGAATCTTTTATTGAGAAAAAAAACCTGTGTGTATGTTCATATGTGTATATTTGTGCATGCACATGTGTGTGCCTGCATGTGTACATGTTTGTCTTTTTATACCATGATGGAACCAAGAACCACTTCTCGAAAGGCAGTGGTATTGGATATAAAGTTGACTGAACGCTTCTATTATGGAATACTTTAGATTCCTAAGATTCGATGATTCTTTTCCCTGAAATTTTCTATTATGAAAAAGAAGAAAAATGATGTTTTTATAATTTTAGGCCAAAAGTATTTCTTGTCTTTTTGGTTGTGAGCCTGGCCTTTAACAGCTGAGGCATCTCTCTAGTCCAAATCCTCAGATGCTAATATAAAATAGTGGATAACCTCAGAAACCAGAGAAGTCTAAAGGGACCATAGGAGGGAATGTGTATTGGAGAGGACTAACAGGATTCAGGTGATACTAAGTAGGAAATGGAATAACGGGGAGGGGGCTTCATTTGGGTAAGAGACAGGAAGGTCGATATCAGATGGGGAGCAAATAACACCAAAGTTGTTTGGTAAAGCCTTGAGGAATCATATTATTTTATTTACCAAAATTTGTAATACATGGCAGTAGGCAACTAATGACTCCTGGGAAAAGGACAATTAGTCTTGCCCTCTCTTGAGCCCCATTATTTGTGTCCAATGCACAGAAGTCACCTTTGAAACCATTTGTGCAAGAATGTGTGTGTGCATTCACATAAACATATTTGTATATACACATGCATGTAGCAATAATAAATACATTAAGGGTTATCAATTTGAGAGTGAGGGTAGCTTGGAGGGGCTAGAGGGAAGGAAAGATGTGGAGAAAGACATAACTATTTCAGATTTAAAGTATAAAAATTAAAGAGAACTATTTCAATAAATGTTCAGAATCTTGTATACTGTTAAGGAGCACTCACTATTGACCTGTTGTTAGAGAACATATTTTCTAAGCCATGTATACAGACTTTTTCTTCTTAAATCTCTCAAAGACCTTCCTGATAAGTACTTTCCTAATATATTTTCTGAATTATGCATATAATTTTGATAATTTCTTTCTCTTTTTCTAGTGACACTCTGAGTGTTTTGTTTTTAACATTATGAGTGTGTCTATACAAAAGACATGTGTTTATCTGACTCAACAGCATAATCAATCACTTTTTCAAACTGTGTTATAAATAGCACCCTAAATTTTGATTTAGGACCAGTTCTCCTTTCCCAAGGTTAGTCTTTAAAACCAACTGCAACAACAACCACTGACCTACAGAGACATGGATGTTTCCCTCTCCCTTTGACTTTTTAATAGACTCTGATAACCTCTATTACTTAGATTATATGATACTGTAGTCAAATAATTTCTGGCCACAAATCAACAGCACTAAAGCTGATAAAGGAATTTTTTATATGTTGGATAGTAAAGTTAAACCATTCTAAAACAATAACATCATAGGGCCAGATATTTGCTAGCTTTTTTAACACACCACAAACCAGAAGACTTGTTTGTTTATTTATTTGTTTTGTCTTTTTTAAAAAAATGGGATGTAGAGCTGGCCAATTTGCAAGGGTTGGTTTTCTCCTCCTTCCATATGGATATCATGGATCAAAAATCCAGGTTTTTAGGCTTGGCATCAAGTGTCTCTAGCCACTAAACCATCTTGCTGGGCACAGGTCAGATAAGTTTTAATGGGAAAGAAAACAAAAGGAAAGAGATTCAGAACGGGGGACCCATAGAAGGCCATTCCAATCGATGTCTCAGGATTAAAAGGAACAGAGAGAGAGAGAGAAAGAGAGAAAGAGAGAAAGAGAGAGAGACAGAGAGACAGAGACAGAGACAGAGAGAGACAGAGAGAGACAGAGAGACAGAGAGAGACAGAGAGACAGAGAGAGAGGGACAGAGAGACAGAGAGAGACAGAGACAGAGAGACACAGAGAGACAGAGAGACAGAGAGAGAGAGGGACAGAGAGAGAGACAGAGAGACAGAGAGAGAGAATCATCTCTTCCACAACATAACTCTCTCTGACTCTTTACTAGATTCTGATAACCTCTATAACTTAGATTATACGATGATACAGTCTAGTAATTCCTGGCCACATGAGTATGTATGTTAGAGACCAATGTCTGATGTCTTCCTTGACTACTCCCCACCTTATTTTATTTTAGTTTTTTGTGACAGGTTTCTCACTGAACCTGGAGCTCACCGACTTTCTAAACTGCCTTGTCAGTAAACTCTTGGTCTTCTCCTCTTTCTCTTCCTCCCAAAATTATATTTACATGTGTGCATGACCAATCCTGGTTTTTAATATGTGACTAGGAATCCAAATTCAGGTCTGTGTGCTTGTACTTTAATACTTTACCCACTGAGCATCTCTGTATCCCTTCTTTACAAAATGTTAAGGATTTTTCTAGTGCTCATTTTTTCTTCAGATAAATGTATCCAACAATTACTAATTGAACTTGTCTGTTCATGTCACCCATTCCTGGCAGCAGAGTGAGACATAAATTCAGCTTGATGGTTAAGAATAACATGCTTCTTCTATTCTAGCCCTAATGAGGCCAGGTTGCCTCCTGTTCTGGGGAAGCATGTGGTATAACCAAATCAGCAGGCACATTTTAGGCTAGTTCACATATCTTGAGGATTTTATTTCTCTATGAGCCTAATAGTTAAATGTCCACAGCACTTGGATGCTGGTTTATTTGGGATCTTGGGCATAGAGGTCATGGTTTCTCTTGAGAAGACTAGTCCCCCAATCAGATCCCAGCTGTTGGGTTCAAACTCATAGAGATAAAGGATCAGCTTCCCTCTTTCTGGATGAAGCTTTGTGAGCATGGTGGCCAAGTGGGGGGTGCAAGTGATGGAGCCTCAGCAAGTTTAGCTGTAGCCTCCAATGCTCTTCTTGTCTGTTGGTCATAAAACTGACTCACATCACCAATGGTTCTGGAATGGAAATCCTGACATGAACAATTAAAATCTGTATTTATATTCCTAGCAATTTCATCTTGTCATTTGTGGTTTTCTTCAAATTACAAAACAATTAAATGAAGAATTTGGCAAAGAAATCGAACCAGATGCAAGTTGCTTGTCCCCCAGCTCCCCCACGTTTCCTTTCAATAGCAGGAAAGGGAATGTAATTTAAGTCTTCCCAGCTCTTGAGCTGTGGAACAGCTGAACAGGCATCTTGAAGGAGAAAGTGTCTCTTTCACTAAAGAGTGTGATGTAGTGTTTTATCTGCAGTGTTGAAGAGGAAAGCCCTTGAAGTACTGAATTCCCTAGGAGAAATGAAACACATGCAGACTCCAAGCACAGCATTTATTATCCTGACACTGCAATTTAGTCCACAAAAGGCACAGAAAGTGTCATTCTGGTCTACCTTTGATAGTCACACACACACACACACACACACACACACACACACAGAGCGTATCCTTCCAAAATATAATTAACCTCAAAGCTAATTCTTCAACACAAACTAATATCTCATATCTGAACAGTCCTAATAGATGCCAGATGACATACTATTACCCTATCCATCTAGATGAAGTCTCAAAGATTTATTTTTTCTACAGCTGAGTAATATGTAAGATCAGATACATTTAATATGACTCACAATCTCTTTTTGCAGCTCATCATCCAGGAAGAGAACTTGCTTTTGATGGGTTTAAGCTTGCTACCTGTACAAGCTCATTACATCTCGTTAAAAGTCCTTCAGTGTATGGTGTTAAGAAGGGATATGATCGATAGTCTCGAGACTTTTATGGAACCTTGACGGATAAAGTCCAAACTATTCTGGAACAGAATATCTCCAACCTGGTGTTCACATCAGACAATTTAAAGACTAGTTTTTGATTATATACATCATCACCAAATAAGACCTAAGGTTAGAACACACACACACACACACACACACACACACACACACACACGCGCGCACACGCGCACACGCGCGCACACACACACACACACACGCAAATACCATTGAATTCATCATGGGTTCTTGTGAGTTAATATATGGAAAGCTCTCTTGAAACAGCTTTCAACAGAGGAGATTGCTACAGGTGTGTGATTATAAGTGTGCACGGTGTGCATGTAGCATTGGAGAAATACATTGCATCCTCTATTAAATTTTCTTTTTGTTTTAGAATATGTGTAACTATATGTCTCTGTATTTGAACATGACTTCAGTAGTCCGGGAGGTCATGAAGAGGACCCTGAATCTCATGGAGCTGGAGTTACAGGTGGTCACACACCCCACCCCCAGTACTGTAAGTGCTGGGATTCAAACTCAGATCCTTTGCTAAAGCAGAAAATGCTATTAACTGTGGAGCCATCTCTCCATCCCCTCATATAATTCATTATGGCATATATGTATTACAGATACATATACATGTATATATATATATATATATATATATGCCCTTGAAATGGTTCTATTTATATAATCTATGTATTGATGTATCAACCTTCTGCTGAAACTGATCCTGTAAAACTTATGGACTTACCTTACATTTTGACAATAACCCAATAGGATGCAATAGTATCTCTACACACACACACACACACACACACACACACACACACACAAGTCCAAATGTCATGGTGCACTTTTATCCTGAAGCAGTCGATAGGACCTCTGCATAATGATTTTCTATGCTGAGTTACACAGAGAAAGAACTTTTCTACTTTTCATAACCAATAACTTAATAACAGGAAAAAGGCCTTAGGTAGAGGTGACACTACTTTCTTGAGAATGGTTTGTTTTTATTACACTTACCTTACTCTTCCTAGCATAGTTTTACACATACACACACACACACACACACACACACACACACACACAAAGACACAAGTTCTGGGACTATTCGCTCTCCTAAAGAAGACAGCCAGGCTGGGAAAACACCAGCCTGCACAGCACATGACTTATCAGTTCTTAACACTGGCTGGGAACTTGACTTGCCATAGGAAGGAATGTCAGTCATTCTCTCTGTAGCAAATGGTCTCATCTTTAAAAGGAATGGACTAATACTACAGCATCCTTTATGGGTTACTGTGAGATGATGTATGGATTTGTACTGGAGCAATTCCGGACAGAGGGCAAACATTGTGGGAGAGCTGTCTGTCACACCCATGAGAGATCATGTTAGCTGGAGCCGCATTGCCTTTGATGACTTGTGGGATTTGTGGTCTCTCCTCTAGTGCCCACCAGATTTAAAGTTAATGCTTGTTATGCTCAGCCCTTACATATCCCCTGGAATTTCTACTATTCCTTTTACATTTTATTTTCCTTTCCTAGATTGAATGCCTTGTATTTAAAAACAAAACCACATTTTTTTCCTATAAAAATAATGCATGATCCAGATCTAAAATTTACCAAAATTCAGATAAGTACACACATATTGTACGTTATCTCACTCATGGTGATTATATCTTTTCAAGTTTGTGTTTGTTTGTTTGCTGTGTATGTAGCTTCCCACAGCAGCCATCATGGATATGTTCAAAACACACCCAGGTCCAGGGTTGGGGAAACATTTTCAGGGAGGAAAGTGCAGCTGAGAATTTGCAATCAATATGGTAACTCCAAGCGTCCATGGGCCAACACGCTTGCCTTCTATAAAGGGTGAAAATGGTATCAAAAGTCAGCTGCCCCAGTTCTGCCTGGCATGTACCACAGCTGGAGGTAGAACTGTTGTACTCTTGGAGAAGGAGAGCTCTGGTCCTGAGATGTGAGGAAAACAACTGAATCACAGTAACTGTCATGCCTCATCACCAAGTCAGTATTTGCAGTGGTCAAACCGGGTCTGTTTGTTTTGGCATGGACAAATTAAACTTGTGTCACTCATGGAGCAGACATCCACCAAGTTAGAAACACTGGGACAGGCTATTTCTCTGATGTTTTGCTTTCAACAGGACCAATCTGTAATTATTTCTCTAAACAAAAAGAAAGTGTTTGACAGAGACATTTAAAGACCTAAAACAACTTTCTTATAGGAAACACATGGTTCTTCTCTGAATTAAAACACACCATTATGCTAATAAGAGGCCACTCAGCAAGTGGAATTTGTTAGTAATTTGTTGGGGGGAGGTGATCACAAGGTAAGAGACAACTGACTTTTGTTAGCTGTCCTGAACAGATGCCAAGAGAGCCAAGTCCAACAACTCTGTCCTTAAAATGACCCTATTATACACACAGGGGAAGCATCCCAGTGCTTCAGGCACTGTACAACATTGAGCGTTAGAAAACAGAATAAAAATTAATTTCTACTCTGCTTCAGTGTCTTCTCACCTAGGAGAACTGGATCATATAGCTCCATATAGACTTGAAGGCATGGGTACCAGTGGGTATCCTGTCATCTCAACACATCTTCCAGCATAGGAACATGAAGGCAAGACCTATCTCAAACAGCTCACATTCTCTGTGTGTGTCTCTCTTTCTGTCTGTCTCTCTGTCAGTCTCTGTTTCTCTCTCTGTCTCTCTGTCTCTCTCTTTCTCTCTCTCTTTCTCATCTTTAAAACTTACCACCATATCTCACCAAGAAAAGAAAGATGAACTCCACATTTAAATTGATGGGCACTGAACCTAGAGATGCTCATCTTGGGAAATGAAGTGATTCTGGAAGCACAGAGGCCATCATAAGGAGAGGTTCACAGTGTGACAATCTTGTGATTAGCACATCAGAAATTTCTTATAAAAATATGAAGCCCCCAATGTCTCTAAGTGTGTACCTCTGGGCTGATTTTGTTCATCTGTAGGTGAATAGTCACAAATGCAGAGGAAAGCAGGAGGGCAAAGTCTGCCAACATTCTATTTGTTTGTTTGTTTGTTTGTTTTTTAAATACAACTCAAGAAGGATCATGCCAAGGTTCCCCAATCTATCATTAACTTGTGTCGTGTCCTGTCACCATCTTCAGTGTGAGGAATTGACCTCTACATCTTGTTGACTTCTTTCCAAGCTATTTTTGCTCCATAGCTTGCTCTCTTGTTGTGGCTGATATCCCCAAGATCACAAAGGACTCAGAATGGGTTGTTTGTTTTTAAAATATATGCTTGATTTCCTTCATATTTATTAAATGGAACATTCCCTGTCCTGATAGATCTCCCTCTATTGTCTGTTGGCTTCCAGACAATGTGGAGGTTCCAATTTTGCAAGCGTCATCCTTGGATCATCCACACGGACAAGGAGCACAGGCTAGCCCTGCATTCAAGTATAAATGGCACTGGATGGCAACCTCTTAGCAGTTAGCATTCCTGCAGTATGTCAGACTGTCTACATAAAATATTAATTACTCGTCCTTTGGAGGTCTTCATATACGCTAATATTTTAAAGAACTTTCTAATTTTTATCCTTTTTTTCCCTCTCACCTAAAAAGGGTAATTCAGAAAATTGTTGCCTGTTTATAGTTTTATTTGTATGCATTTGTTATAGTCTAAAAACTGTTGAAGTAAAGAGAGCGTCGAATGGATAGAAATACATGTTGTGTGCGCACGAAGAGCTAAGTTTAAGTCTTCATCACTATGGACTAAGTTGGGCATGGCTGCAGGTGTACTTGACTCCAGCATTAGGAGGTAGAGAAGGTTGATCTTGAGAGTGTTTTGTATTGAAGCCTAGCCCAACTGAGAAACATTCAGTTCAGTGAGTGACCCTGTCTCAAGACAGTAAGGCAGAAAGCTGTACTTAGGGATAGCACCTATTGTACTGTTCTAGCCTCTGCATACATTTACATAGAAATTTGCATTGTACACTCACCTGCATGCACATGTACACCACACACACACACACACACACACACACACACACTTATGTATTCACATAATACCAATTCCACACACACCATACACCGTACCCTATCCCCACATAACTGTATCTCCACACACACACCAGGCACACACACACATCTCACCGCCACAGACATAGTCACACATAAACTACACACACATACATATTCCCACACCACCCACATCATACACACATGCCACATAGCCCTTCCACACATATATACAAAAACTGAAGCCAACATGTACACACTAGTCTGGAGAACAGGGATCTAAAAGAGAATTTAGGGAATGCTAGGTCCCCACAACAACAGAAACCAAGAGAGTGGCCATGAATCAGTTCTCAGGATCATTGGTCCCTCACCCATAGGTACTTTGGCAAGTTTGGTGTTTGTGGTTTTCAAAGGAGGAAACGCTACTAACATCTGGTGAGAGGAGGCCAGGGGTGCTGCCTAGCACCCTTTGTTACTCAGGGTGGACCCTCCCAACAAGGAATAATCTGGCCCTAATGCATCAGTAGCGCCAAGACTGAGAAACCCTGCTCCAGAGTAATGAGGAGTAAGTGTATTTGAGGATGGTTGAGCAAGCAGAGGCAGAGCTAACACAGATAATAATGGATAAATAAATCCCCTCAGGTGCCCTAGAGCTACATGTTTTACAAAATTGTGCCCTTTGATACAGGCAACAACCCCTCATGGTAAATATTATGTTATGGATAAAATGCTAAGGTTAAACAATTCATATGCTTAAAGTCTGGGTTTATGAATAGTAACAGTGACATTTGAACCTAAGGTCATTAAACCATTAACCATCACCACAAGCTTTGCTCCTACTGGAGATAACAGGCTCTTCTTTCCAATTAATAAAATTAAGGGCAGCATGTCAGGGCATGCAAAAATACATGAAAGTTAAAGCAAGTACCAAAGGCATGGAAATGGAAAGTAAATAACAGAATCCTAAAAAGATGCCTTAAATAAGAAGCAAACAGGCATACAGTGACCAGAGTGGTCCTTCCAAATTGGCTCTGCTTTTCCAAGTTGAAAAGAAATTCCAAAGAGGAAAGGAAATTACTGAGGGGAAGGGGAAGGTGTAATTGAGGGAGGGAATTGTAAGGGTCAGACTGGAAGGAGGGGGGGGGCATGATTGGAAAGTAAAGTGAATAAATAAATTAATGAAAAAATTGAAAATAGCACACAAGTGCTATTATATTCTGTGTTCAGGGATTGGAATAATTAATATTGTTAAATGACTATATCACAGGTTCAGTGCAATAAATAAATAGTAACAGAACCATGACATTTGTAAGGAGCAGCAAAAGATTCTGAATAGCCAACGTAATCCTGAGAATAATGAACAAAACTGAAATGTATTGTAATGCCTGCCCTCAAGACTTACTGCAAAACTATAGTCACCAAAACAGCATGGTGGGCACTAAAGAAGTCTGAGATCAATGTAGCAAAATGGAGAGACTGCAGGTAAGCCTACAAGTTTATCGAAGACACACTTACTACAAGAGCATGAGAACACACATTAGAGATGGTATTGTTTCTTTAACAAACAACCTGGGGGAAACTGAGCCCAGCTCTCTATATGTAGATATGTATATATTTGCATGCAAGAACAGAAAAATCTAAATTAACCAATAATTTTCATCAAAAGTAAAAATCAATTAAAAAGAAAGCAAAGGCTTAAACTAGCAGCTACTACAAGAAATAGGAAACACAAAGTCAGTGCTACACTCAAACAATTTCCTTTTCTGGACAAGACCTACAAACCATGAAGAATGAACACAGCATGATTATATCAAACTAAAGTAGAAGCTGAAAACTATTTTCTGAATAGATATTAATATCCAGGATAATAAGGAACTCAGATCAGTCCCCAAACCCAACAGCCAACAAGAATGGAAAATGATGACATAGGATATGGGTAGATATCCCTCATAGGAAGATCTGAAAATGGCCAGCAAATATATGAAAGAAACAACTGAAAATTATTAGATGCAAAGGTAAACACAAATTAAGATGAAAACCATTACTGGGCATCATAAATTAAAGCCACAATGAGATAGTCTCACTCTGTTTACAATTATACCATTACAGACAGAAAGGCAAGCACTAGAGAGTCTCTGGAAGGAGAGAGACTCCTATCTTACATCCTGGTAATGGGTGCATGCATACACGAGTGCAATCTAGCTGGAGAGATGGCTCTGGGATAAGAACTCAGTTTGAATAGCCAGGACCCATAAAAATAATCAGGCACAGTGGCATGTGTCTTTTGGGGTCAGAGACACACAGATTCCAGGAGCTCACTGGCTCAGCCAGCCTGGCCCACACAGTTAGCTTTCTGATTCAGTGGGAGACTTTGTCTCAAGGTAGCCACCGAGCAATAGGTAGCACGTGCCCATGTGTATGCTTTGGCCTCCACTTACAAACGCATGGGTGTGAGTACCATACACTCATGTGTAACACACACAATTAATGTGGTTACTATGCAAATAGTGTATGCGGGGGACACAAAAGTAATAAAAAATAGAACTGCTTTATGACCCAGCAATTCCACTGTGGTGCACGTATATACAAAGGACACTAAACTAGTATGTTAAACCACCTCACTTCACGCTTACTGCCCAGGAACCAAGATGTTTAACCAGACAAGCCAGGCACAGAAGAACAACTGCTGGCTATTCTAACTCAGGTGAAAGTGAAGTGCATTTATCTCATAGAAATGAGAACAGAACAGTGGCCAGGAG
The DNA here is from genome assembly GCA_019843965.1 of Rhynchomys soricoides. Classification (NCBI taxonomy): domain Eukaryota; kingdom Metazoa; phylum Chordata; class Mammalia; order Rodentia; family Muridae; genus Rhynchomys; species Rhynchomys soricoides. Next base: position 1,370,599 of record JADRCH010000008.1, on the reverse strand, counting down.
AGGCTGCAGGGGGATGAGACATTAGGGAGAGGTTATGTATTGGATACAGATTCACCGATTTTAATAGTCAATGTAAAAGAAAGATTATACCTAAAGCAATGGGGAGGCTGAAGCAATGGCTCCATTGCTAAGGATACTTGCTGCTCTTACAGACAGCCCAAGTTCAGTTACCAGCAACTCCCAACCAATTGTAACCCTGGCTTCCAGAGATCCCATGCCTCTGGCCTTCTTGGGAACAATATTCATGTGACATGTGCACACACATCATGAAAATAAAAAAAAAAATCTTTAAAATGTGATGGACTGTATATGAAGCAAAATGTAAACAAGCAGCCAAAGGTCTAACAGCGGAATACTGAAACCAGGAGCCAGGAGACCCCTACCTCACCTATCAGTCTTCTGAGGATGGCTCTTCTCATTTGTCTTTAGAATTCAGTTGCCATGTGTGTGAGGGTGAAGATTAATAGTGCGCATCTTGTAGGGCAGTGGTTATAATGTTTCAGTGCATCAATAAGCACAAATGGATCCTTTCTCCATGTTGGTCACCGAGATCAGAATGATGGCTTTGGTGTCCGTTGCCATGGAAGAATAGTTTAACTGAGGATAAAGAGATGCATCTCTCTATATAAACGCCATCTGTCATTCAACAACATGTGTCAAACATCCACAAGGTTGGAGGCCCTGTGATGCAATGGATATAGTCATAATTTCACTGCTGAAATGTATCACTTAAAGTTATTGATATTGATATTTTTTCATAGTGTGTGTGCATGCATGTGGAGGTCAGAGGGTAGCTTTAAGGGTCATTCCTCAGAGCAGGCAGCCTTGTGTTCTTAAGATGAGTCTCAAGATGGGATGTAGGGTTCACTATTTTGGTTAGCTTGTCTACCTACTAAGCTACAGATATCTCTCTCACTCAAACTCCCTAGCACTGGGATTGCATGTGCACACCTCCACATCAGGGTTTTGCTTTTGCAATGCTAGTTACTGGTCTGCTGCTATGACAAAGTACCCTGACAGAAACAACTTAAAGGAGAAAGGGTTTATTTTGGCTTATACAATTCTAGAAGGATGCACTCCACCATGGCAGAGAAGGCATGCCATCAGGCAGGGATAGCACCATGACTGATACATGAGGTAGGTCATGTTGCCTTCATTAGAGGGTGAACAGGAAGTGGTGTCAGGCAAAAAAGCCTCAAGGCTCATCCTCAGTGACCAATTTCCTTCTGTGAAAACTCCGTCTGTAAACTGGCATTGCATTTATATGCATGCATATAGACAGACATATGCATATACCCATATTTTTTAAAGAAAAACAAATTACAAATTTAAGAGAATGAATGGTAAAATTATATGCATGCCAAATAATTGTCCAAAATAAAATTTATCATGTATTATCTGTAGATATATAACTTGTACATAAACCTATATATCAGGTTGCATTTAAAAAAAAAAAAAACAAGAGCAACAACAAAAAAAGCACAGGAGAGGAAAACATTTAAGAAGCTTGTCTTACATCACCACACTAGGGACCTGACTTCCAGCACACAAACCTTGGAGGTACTCCTTAATATCCACACTAAGCATTCCTGGTAAACCAGTACCCAGCTTCAACCTTAGAGAACCAGACAGACATACCCACTATATAGTCATGATGTCCCTTTCAATATTCAGTATCAGATTTATCAGTGCCTTGAATCTATTTGCTCAGTCAACATTGACAACTCTCTCAGCACTCCTCACTGCCAGAGACATAACAAAATCATTTCCCCTCACTGAGAGAAAGGGGAAGGGGAATATGTATTGTCATTTCTGAAGAGAAAGCATATGTCTTTCCAAAAGTAATCATCTTTAGATACCATGAGGGATACACAGCATCCTGCAGAGTGTTTTCATCAGGATGCCTCCACAACCCCACCCCAACCTGTCTGCATTTGTCTCCAGAAATCTCACTAAATCACACACTTTTTTTTTTCTTATGAAATGACATTTGGCCAAGCTAACATGCTTGACCATATTAAAGGACAGAGCAAAGAACACTAGTATCTCTGTGACAAAAGTCCAGCTCTCAGAAGGCTTCAAGTGTCATATGGTTCCCCCCAAAAGGGTTCAAAAGGTTGTTTCCCATTGGATTCTGTCCATTCCCAGATCTGAGCTGAGGAAGAGGAATGTAGGAATTTATTTTAAATTATATTTGGCTTCTAAAACTCACTGTCTTTTAAGCTCTGAAATGAACTGAAGGGAAGTATGGTTATCTGGAAAGAGAGAGAAAGGCTCTCTGTAAATTATGCTTTCACCTGCAGTTGTCTGGTTACTGATACTACTATTGCCCAGTTTACCCTTGAACAAGATGTATGATCCAGATAGCCCATATGACCCGGGGGAATCTTGATTTTTAAACAAGCAAATAAAGACAGAGATGTTTGCTGTTCAAATGATATTCAAAGGTTTTAGGACAGAAGACCTTGAAAGATCTAAAACTATCCTGCTAGGACTAGCTATAGTTGATAATAGGCTCAAAGTTCCATATATTTTATTGATCACATATTCATTCAAAATTGAACATAAAAGTCATACTTTGTCTTTAGTCAGTGGCTCATACATACAAACAAGTTTCTAGTTTTTATAATCAGTTTAAACTCTGGAATTCTAAAATTCCCTGCACAGAAAACAAGTGCAATGATCACTTTAATTAGTAGTTTTGGGTTTGGGATAAGGAAGACAATAATATTTTGATTTAAAAAAAAATCCCTGAAAATGGAAAAGTCAGTATTCATACAATTAGTGAAACTGATTATTACTGTTATATCTTTATAAACAAATGTTAGTCATTAAATTAAGCATGTTAATAACATGACAGTCATTGCATAAGACATCAGGTGACTTAGGTGGTATATTTTTTTCTTTTAGACCTTATAAAATATAGGCTGGGGACATCTCAATGGTAAAGAGAGCAAGCCTGCTTATCAGAGTCCAGATTCCCAAACCAGATATATTAGTGCACTCATTTGTAATCTCAGATAGAAGAAAGAGAAGGGAGACTCCCTGGAGGATTATTGGCCAGCAAAGATAAAACAAGGAGCAATACTCAAGGTTGTCCTCTACCTTCACCAGTTGTATCCCAGCACTCGCTCACACACATGAACACACACAAAGGAAACACAACGTGAACAGTGCAGGGTGCCTCTCACTGCCTTTCACAGAAGGGAAGATTCATGAGGAAGGAGAGTGAGACTTTAGAGCAAATTCATTCGCATCCACTCCCCTTAAAAGCAAACGTGAAAGGAAGTGGAGGTCTTGCGTTGGATGCATTGAGTCGATTGCAATATCCTATCATCTAATGGGTGTTAAGAGCATTCCTTGAAGACTGCCTTCCAGGATACAACCAATAAGAAGGATTGGCCTTAGATGAGGGAATCTGTTTCATCGTTTGACATTGTGTTTCTCTCAACATTGATGCTGAAATGGCTTGCAAAGAGATTTCTCGCCATAATTTAATATGAGCACATTTTTTAATTGTGTAAAAAGCTCAAGAGTAGAACCTGAACATCGAAAACCCCTAAGATGCAGGGGTCTACATCACACCAAATGACATTTGTTTATTTATGACATCAATTTCTTCTCTGCTTTGCAATTACGTAAAAATAGCAGGAACACGGTTAAGAGAGGTGATGCGATTGATCGGCATCCTGAATTATTCATCTGATTTCAGTTGTTGACTTCAAGTCAGACATTTCCCTATGTGTGGATCATAAATCAGGTCCAATCTTTTTGCCACAGGCACTCAGAGAACCAATCTGATGCTTTTTGTATCCATTTATTCATAGAGTCCTAGGATTCCCGGTATCCCCTTATAGAAAATAAGACTATGCATCACATGCTGAAGGGTGGGGCTCAGAAAAGTCTCCCTGAAGCTACATTCTCTTCTAAGAGGAGCTATAGAAAATGAGTTGACCACATACATAGACTATGCTTATGCAGCCCATTTATTATACCATTGTATTCAGAGCATCCAAGTTACACTGAGGTGGAAACAGCCCTAGTGAGGGTGGTTATTTTGAGGAGTTGCATACAAGTGACATCTGACCATTCTCCTATGTGTCAGTGATCTCCATGTGGACCAGAATGAGCCCACTGCCTTCTCACAGATGTGTCCTGTTAGCTGAAGGCTATGTCACAATGAAATAGTTTTCTCATTATCCACAGTGGCCTAGAGCTCTTACAAAGCACCTTATGGAATCACTTGTCACATCATATGGCACCATTTGCCTACTGCTACTGGCCCAACATAATTTCTTCTTGGGAGTAAGAAGTGATGTACCTCCCCTTCCTAATTTCTTTGGCTAATTTACTGAAACATAAATGAAAACAACCAACCAAACAAACGTGTTTACTTAATACATGAAACTGCTCTCCCTGCTTGGCCACTGCTTTCTTGAACATTAGCATTATCGTTGTGGGGTGCTCACACGGAGGTACCCATTTACACAGTGGCATCCGTTACTCTTCAAGCAAACGTGTTTATAAGAGACCATGGACACATCATTCTATGTTGTCTTCAAAAGTTTCCCTAGATTATTGATTTGGTTAAAAATACAATGTTAAGAGCTAGAGAGATGGCTCAGTGGTTAAGAGCACTGGTTACTCTTTCAGAAGACCCAGGTTTAATTCCTGGCCTCCACGTTGCTCAAAGTCATCCGTAATTCCAGTTCCAGGGTTTCTTAAACCCTCTTCTGGCTTCTGTGGGTACCAGGAATGCACACAGTGCAAAGACATACATGCAAACAAATATCTATACACATAAAAAAGTAAGAAGAAGAAAAAAAACTCTACTATGTTATTTTAGGAAATTTTATCACAGGCAGATATAACCATTTCCTACAGAGTTCTCCCATATAACCTCACACTGCTGTTCTTACTTCAAGCCCCTAAATTACTCTAAACTACACAGACACTATATTTTCATGATTTTAAAATCCCATAAATCTATAGGAAAAATGGCCCCAAACTGTCATTTTGGGGTTGAAGATGATGACAGACTAATTTTTTAAAATGATTTTCCATATGACCTCTAAACAGCTACATTGAAGAAAATCTCACCAGAGCACAGGCGACAGGTTCTCCATGATGCAAAGATGGTTCCTTCCATGCTCTTTTCCCCTCTATATAACCTTGATCCCCCCCTCCAGCCCATGTGAAATCAGAGACAAAGTACTTATAGCTGGTAGGGAGGTATAGGAAGGAAGGAGGAGTTGGGATCTTGGGTGAAGGTTTAATGAAACTTCTCAAGCTCTCCCCCCTCTATAAGGGATGTTGAAGGACCCAATCTGAAGCAGGCCCAGCTGCTTGGATGGAGGTAATAAAGGCTCTGATGCTCAGAAGTCTGTGTTTCACAACGTGCCACATCCTCACCCAACAAGACTCTTAATTTTCTGTGAGGTATTGAGAAGACACAGGACACGAGAACTTGCTGTAAGATATGGCAACCGCTGATTTGCTCAGCCTGTCCCACCTCTCCAGGAAGCATAAGCTTCAGACATTGTTGGGGAGTCCTGCCAAGAGCTGAGAGGAGGCAGCTTTGCCTGACTGCCAGCACAAGGGACTTGGCGTGCTCAGGCATCTGTTGTGGTTGTGGATTAGGGCTGAGTGATTCCTGCTGCAAACACTGTGAATAAGTCTAACAATGACACTGCATGCCATTGCGCTGGTCTCTCTGCTCCCTGGGTCATGTTTCTAGCCACAGATGATTAGCAATAAACACTAATCAGTAATCTGGTCAGAAAGACAATGCCAAAGCCAAGGTCTGCCAGCAGAGCACTAATGGGACACAGGGTTCTGATTTTAATTAGACTTGGACTTTTGTTTTGAAGTTGGGTCAGGGGGGTGGGGCAGGGGATTACAAGTCAAGCAACAACAGTGAGCCTGTCCTCTGGCAGGACAAGCATCATCAATCTTCTTCATTTTCCATAGTTATAAAATCTTGGAAACTATATGCTACATTATTTTCTTATGTGTTTTATAGAGGTTGGATCTCCCAGAAAGCTCCACTCATGGTCTTCCTCATGCTTGGTGGCTTTCTGTGCAGATTTGCTGATTGGAGAATATATACAACATGGCCATGCTAAAAATACACGTGCATTTAGTGGAGAGCTTTCTCAGACACACCCCATCTGCTCCCAATGTCCAGGAGAGACTATCACTTTAGATTTGTATAGCTCTACAGAATTTATGTAGGGCCAATCTAAACAGCATCTTATGAGAGGACCAGGAAGATAAGAAGGTTGTAGTTATTTGAATTTTTAAAAGCTTTTAAAATTAAAATATGACTACATATATAGTAATATTGTAAATATATATATATTTTTTTCTCTTTCCCTTTCCTACTTATAAGCCATCCCATATATCATTCCTACTCTCTCAAATGCATACTTTCTGGCCTCTTTTTCTTTATTTGTTGATATATATATATATAGTATATGTGTGTGTGCATATATATTATATATCATAATACACATATATACATATGTACATATATATTCCTAATATGCAAATTCAACCTGTTCAGTCTGTATAGACATACTATAGGTATGTGGCTTCAGAGATAACCATAACTGGTCTGCGGCTCTTACCTAGGGACGACTATTTCTCTCACCATTCCTTAGCTGCCTACAGTTCTTAATCTCTGGTTAGGGCCCCTTGAAATTTTTTTCTCCCTTCCATATTAGCATGCCCTTTGGTGTCGTCCTTGTTTAAGTCTTGTTGAAGCAGCCATGATGTTGAGACTTCATGGGATTGTAATCCTGGAAGTGTCAGGGAGACTGTTTGACTTTTAATCCTCTAGTAGGACTGTTAATTTTATTTACTTTATTAGATCATAATCTTTATCCACAAACATGTGAATATATGAGCTTAATCCCTTCAAGAACATTTTTAATGAGATATGTGGAAACCTATAGAATGACAATTTTTTATAGATTTTTTTCTTACAGGACCATTATTATCACCATCATCACCAGCATCATCACCATCATCATCACCAACATCCTACCACCATCATCATCATTGACAACATCACCATCATCATCCCATCATCATCACCACCACCACCATTATCACCATCATAACCACCACCATCATCATCACCATCATTACCGTCATCTTTACGCTCTTACTATTTACTTATTTAAATACTTGTGAAGGAGACAGAGCTGTTGCTGATTTTTTTCACTTAACATGAATCCATGGCTCATGTTAATGAATCCATTGGTTTCCTTTTTTGGTAGCTGAGCAAGATCCCATCAAAGTGATATACCACACTTCAACGATTTCCACATTTTTGGAAAGTACATATTTCTTAGTCTACTTTATAAGAATCTCTGTGACTAGAAGCACGTCTTCCAGCTATGATCCAAATTTGAGGAAACTGAATTCATATTAATACACTTAGTACATTTTTGGATCTCTCAAAATATTTTGCTTGAATATCTTCCCCAAAGAAGTTATTTTTCTTTAGTGATTGTTCCATTTGTAGCCAGAACTCTGAGAAAGATCCTTTGGCTTAGAGCTAAAATCTTTTCTGCTAAGAAAAATAAGAGATCTAGGTCTCTTGAAAAACCACACATGTAAACACTCATCTCTCATCAGAAATTTTACAAAGGTCCTGAGGATGATCACAAGGTCTTGAGCCCTTGGATGTTACAGGGTAGTGTACACTGACTTGTGGCCACTCTTGTGGAGGCCAAAGTTTAACTCCAGGTATCTGCCTTTATCAACCTTCACCTTATTGTTTAATGTAATCATTTTATTTTTAACTGTGTGTGTGTGTGTGTGTGTGTGTGTGTGTAGAGGGACCCACAGAGGCCAGGGATGTAGAGGATTCCCCCCAACCCCACAGAGCTGGCATTTGTGAGCTACCTGATAAGGATGTTGGGTAGAGAACTCGGTGTGCAGGGAACCATTGCTCCAGCCCCATTTCTATGATGCTTTTGAGGTAGTGTCTCTCACTGATCCTGGAGTTCACTAATTCAGTTAGACTGCCTGGCCAGTGCACCCTAAGACTTGTCTGTCTCTCATGCCCTAATGCTAGGTTGGCAAATGGTTATTGGAGATCTATGGTGCCCAAGTTCTTATGCATGTATGGCTAGCACTTTGCCCACTGAGCCATCTCCTCAGCCCTATGGTCTTATATTCTTAGCTGAACTCCAGAGCTTCTTACCCATCGTGTCATAAACTAATTCTAACGTACTTCTGAATCTACCCTTACTGCATGTGTGCAGTCTAGCACACATGATTCCCAGATGAGGGGCAATAAGAGTTCAAGTCCTTGTGTAGCAAACAAAACAACACACACACAAAGGAGCATAGGTCTGCCACCGCAGCAGTGAGAACAACCCAAAGCTTTAATAAATTTCAGAAGACACCAGAAGAAAACTAACAGTTGGGGCTACAAACCATCTTCATACACTGATGACCCCAATCTACCCAAGGCTCTTGCCCATCATCAACTCCAACCTAAGTTCTTTCTCTGGGCTTGGTTGTGGGGGCAAAGATGGACATCACCCTGTAGGTCCTTCCATTCTTCTATATTGATTGAATTTTGTTTTTCTTTAAGTCAAACTTATTTTCCAATGTTTTATAACTTCAATTTGCTTTCCACTCATGGCTGAAACATCACAGATGCCCCTGTTGGAAAATGTGGAATTTTCTAAACAGCAGGGTGAAAAGGCTTGAGGACATAAAAAGAATTCTCTCCCATGAGTGAGGAACAAGGAGGGTTGTGAGCACATACTATCTTGTTCCTGTCAGACCAGATTGAGAAGTCAGATAGGGATTGAAATACAAGAGGACATGTCAATTTTCTCCGGGTCCCTGAAGTCACATGTTTCTTGGTCTTCAGATAGATCTTGTGTCCAGAGCGTCTCCTGATGTGTCAAGGACTTTTCCTTTCCCATGCTTCACATTCTCACAAGAACACTTTCACTTTAAGTTATTTCTACCTCAAGTTCATGTAAACAGCCTTTCCCTCTAGGATAGAGGTTAGACTCCATGGTGGAAGGTCCTAACTCTGGAGTGGTGTACCCCTAAGACAAATATTAGAAAGGAACCACTAACCATGGATATAAAAGGAAACAATGAATCTCTAGCAGGTGTGTCACAGAAGCAAGTAAATATAGCCTGCAAAACGTGCCTGATCCGGGAAGAAGCAGCTACCTTAGGTGACTGGAGAGATGGTTCAGCCTAGTAAAAACACTTGCTTCTCTTCTAGAGGACCCAATTTCAGTTACCCATGCCTGTATCCAGACAGCTCAAAACTTCATGTAACTGCAGCTCCATGAGTAGACTGATCTGTTCTGGCATCAGTAGGCACCACCACCCCGTATACACACTTACAAAGATACACAGATGCACATTCACACACACATACACACACATACACACACACACACACACACACACACACACACACACACACACACATGAATAAAGTCAATTTTTAAAATCTACAATTTGCTTCCCTAAAGCTCCATGGCTTCTTAATGTGCTTCCAGTTCTTTCTAGAGTTTTGGTCATCCTGGAATACCTTCAGCATGTAATACTTCCTTAATTCAAATTTTGATAGCCAAATGTTAGCATGTAAATATGCAAGTCTTTGATAAAGCATGCTAGATTCAAGAAAACTATGTTTACTTTTGATTGATTGATAAATAGATTTGCTATTTTGAAGGAAATCATGACTCAGAAATATCAAATGACTGTTTGAAATCATGGCCACACAGACAGTAAGGTACACTTGAGTATACCCGAATAGTCACTGGGGTCTCATGGTGAGGGTGGACTGCAAAAGAAATGATTTGAGGAGCAAAATAGTCCTCAATTATTGTACACCAGGCTGTATTAGGGAAGGAAACAGACATGGGAAAAAAGAAAATAAAGAATCGTGAATGAGAGAGAGGGAGAGAGAGAGAGAGAGAGAGAGAGAGAGAGAGAGAGAGGAATTCTAGAAGGTCTTATCAGAGCGTGATGGGAAATGAGGCTTAATGGGTAACACAAAAACCAAATGCAAAGGACTTAAGAGATTGGTGCAATTTAAAGGTAAATGAATAATTTTAAGAACTCTTAGATTATCAAATTAGAATGGGGCTACAGGACTTTGTGTAAGATAGGTAGCAAGGTCTTCTAGACAAAGACTACCAGGAACATAACTGCTATTGAACCAAGTGGATTTCCTATGGAGGCAGATACAGATGAATACACTAGGGAAACTAGAGGTTAGGTCAGTATTAAGAGGGTATTAGAAAGATCTTGTTCGATGCTATCAGAAAGTGGGTGCTATTCTATAACTCTTATAATAGATGTTACCCAAAGAAGTCTAGAGGGCAAACCTGGAAGTAAAGGAGCAGTCGTCTCTTGTACTGGCCATTGAGCAGTGTGCTTAGCACTTCTGTAGCTTGTCTGGTAATCTGTTTTCATGTTTAGATAACACTTTAGAGAGGACTTAGTTTTCACTGCACTTTATCACAACCACAGAATGGACTTACATGATGATGTTAGGTGAGACTGTGTCCAACAGAAAGACATCACAGTTTAACTCTGCATTCCAGGTCAGCTGTTAGCACCAACCAGGCCCCTGTTAGTGTACAGGTTTTAGTGTCTCTTAGTTTAGCAAGGTAACTTGTGGGCTCATGCTTGAATTTGGCATGCCTTTCACAGACTTGCATGTGACATAGGCCACCAGGGGTGGGCCTTGAAGAATATCCCATCTCCTGTTCTAATACATCTCTGTTTCTGATCTGCCAGGATATGAGGAGTTTCCACCTCAAGCTCCTCCTATTGTGAAGGAGTAACTCTGCCGTTTGTGAGCCCAAATGAGCTATATCCAAATGAGCTATATCCAAATGAGCTATATCCAAATGAGCTATATCCAAATGAGCTATATCCACTGGATCCAGGGGTCAAAATATCCCTCTGCTCCTTAAGTTGTTTTTCTTGGGCACTTTTTTTTTTTTTACAGCAATAAGAGAGTTACTCTGCCATGTTGTATAATATAAACTGAGAGTCAATGATGTCCAAAGCATACAGAGCACTCAGATTCCTAAATGTCTCCCGCTCATTTTCATGAGAGAAATTTTTACACAATTCCAAACAAATAGATTTATAAAACAGGTATATGACATATGGATCATGAAGAAATGTGTTTATTTTTTATTTTTCTTCACTTTACATCCCAATCACAGCTCCTCTCCCTCCTCTCTTCCAAGACCCACCTTTACAAATCTCTCATCTCATGACCCCTCTCATTGTCTAAGGGATACCTCCCCACCCTGGGGCATCTAGTCCCAGCAGGACTAGGCACATCCTCTCCCACTGAGGCCCTACCAGGCAGTCCAGGTATGGGGAAGGGACCCAAGGTCAGGGAACAAAGATGGAGGCATCCTCTGCTCTACTTGTTAGGGGATCCACCTGATGACCAAGCTGCACATTTGCTACAAGTGTGTATGGGGTCTAGTTCTAGCTTCTGTATGCTCCATGGTTGGTGGCTCAAGCTCATTGAGGCCCCATGGTCTGAGGTTAGTTGATTCTGTGGGTGTTCTTATGATATCCTTGACCCCTCTGACTTGCTTACTTCTATCCCTGACTCTTCCAGAAGGCTCCCTGGGCTCCATCTCATATTTGCCCATGGGTCTCTGAATCTGCCTCCTTCCACAGCTGGATGAAGCCTCTCAGGAGACAGTTATGCTAGGTTCCTGTCTGCAAGCATAGCAGAGTATGATTAATAGTGTTCAGGGTTCACTCTCTCATATGGGATGGATTTCAAGTTGAAGAAGTCATTGGTTGTCTGTTCCCTTAGTCTCTGTCCCATCTTTATCCTTGCACTTCTTGTAGGCAAGACAATTTGGGTTGAAGGTTTGTGGGTGGATTTATGTCCCCCTCTCTCCTCTGTAAGTCCTGCCTGGCTACAGGAGGTGGCCACTTCACTCTCTATATCCCCCTCTGGTAGGAATCCAAGTTGGGGTCACCCCCATAGACTCCCCATATCTGCTCCTGACTCAGGCCTCCATCTTGCCACCAGAGGTGTCCCCCACTGATTTCCATTCTCACTCCCAGACCTCTCCTGCTCCCCTCTCCCCATACCTTATTGCCATCCCCATTCCCCTCCTCCCCTACACAGATCCCTCTCTCAATCCACTTCCAATGACAATTTAGTTTCCCCTTCTGAGTGAGATTCATGCATCCTCCTTTGGGCCCTCCTTATTACCCAGTTTCTTTGGGTCTGTGGATTGTAGCATGGTTGCCTTGCACTTTATGGCTAATATTATAAGTGAGGACATACCATACGTGTCTTTCTGGCTCTGGGTTACTTCACTCAGGATGATATTCTCAAGTTCCTTTCATTTGCCTGCAGAATTCATGATGCCTCTGTTTTTAACAGCTGAATAGTATTCCACTGTGTAGATGTACCACATTTTCTTTATGTATTCTTTAATTGAGGGAAACATCTAGGTTGTTTTCAGTTTCTGGCTATTACAAATAAGGCTGCTATGAACATCATTGAGCAAGTGTCCCCTGTGGTATAGTGGGGCATCTTTTGGGTATATACTCAGAAGTGGTATAGCTGGGTTTTTCGGTAGAACTATTTCTAGTTTTCTGAGAATCTACCAAATTAAAAAGTGATTTTACAAGTTTGTACTTCTACACAGCAATGGAGGAATGCTCCCCTTGTTCCACAAGTGTTATTTGGATTATTGGTGTTTACTTTCTAAGTCTTTTAAAAATAAATTTTGGATATTAGCCCTTTGTCATACATAGGGTTGGTGAAGATCCTTTCCTAATCTGCAAACTTCCATTTTGTCCTGTTTGATGGTGTCTTTTGCCTTACAGAAGCTTTTCAGTTTCATGAGGTCCCATTTATCAATGGTTGATCTTAGAGCATGAGCCATTGGTGCTCTGTTCAGAAAGTTGTCTCCTGTACCAATGATTTCAAGGCTATCCCCCACTTTCTGTTCTATTAGATTTAGTGTATCTAGTTTTATGTTGAAGACTTTGATTCAATTGGATGAGTTTTGTGCAGGATGTTACATATGGATCAATTTGCATTATTCTACATGCAGACAACTAGTTGGACCAGCACCATTTATTAAAGATGCTTTCTTTTTTTCCTTTGTATGGTTTTGGCTTCTTTCTCAAAAATCAATCATCCATAGGTGTGTGGGTATATTTCAGGGTCTTCACTTCTGTTCCCTTAATCAATCTATCTGTTCCTATAGTAATACCACACAGATTTTATTATTATTGCTCTGTAGTACAGCTTGAGGTCAGGGATGGTTTACTTCAAGAAGTTCTTTTTTGGTTCAGGATTGTTTTGGTGATCTTGGGTTTTATGTATTCCATATGAAGCTGAGAATTGTTCTTTCAAAGTCTGAAAAGAATTACGTTGGAATTTTGATAGGAATTACATTGAATCTGTAGATTGCTTTAGGTAAGATGGCCATTTTCACTATATTAATCCTACAGATCTATGAGAATGGAAGATTTTTTTTTCCATTTTCTGATATCTTCCTCAATTTCTTTCTTCACAGACTTGAAGTTCTTGTCATTCAGGCCTTTCACTTGTTTGGTTAGAGTTATACCAAGATGTTTTATATTATTTGTGGCTATTTTAAAGGGTGTTGTTTTCCTTAATTTCTTTTTCTATCCATGCATCATTTATATAAAGGAGGGCTACTGATTTTTTTCTTTTAGCTAATCTTGTAGCCAGCCATTTTGCCAAAGGCGTTTATTAGCTGTAGGAGTTATTTGGTAGAATTTTGGGACTCACTCATATATTCTATCATATCATCTGTGAATAGAGGTACTGTGACTTCTTCCTTTCCAATTTGTATCCCCTTTATCTCTTAGTTGTCTTATTGCTCTAGCTAGAACTTCAAGTACTATATTGTATAGACAGGGAGAGAGTGGGCAGCCTTCTCTTGTCCTTGATTTTAGTGGAATTGTTTTAAATTTCTCTACATTTAATTTGATGTTGGCTATTGGCTTGCTGTATGTTGCTTTTCTTATGTTTAGGTACAAGCCTTGCATTTCTGATATCTCTAAGACTTAGCATGAAGGGGTATTGGATTTTGTCAAAGGATTTTTTAACATCTAATGAGATAATCATGTGTTTTTTTTTCTTTCAGTTTGTTTATATGGTGGGTTACATTGATGGATTTTCATGAATCCTTCCTGCATCCTTGGGATGAAACCAAAGCACTAAAATGAAATATCTTGTTTTCTCCATCTATGGTGATTGAGAGTTTTGCTGGTATAGTAGTCTATGTTCACATCTCGGTTTTTAGAGGCTGCAAGATATCTGTTCAAGCTCTTCTACCTTTTACAGTCTCTGTTGAGAAGTGGGATGTAATTTTGATAGATCTGCCTTTGTATGTTACCTGGTCTTGTTCCCTTGCAACTTTTATTATTCTTTCTTTGTTCTGTAGATTTACTGTTTTGATTATTATATGGCAGGAGGATTTTATTTTCTGCTCCAGTCTAATTGGTGTTCTGTATGCTTCTTGTATGTTTATAAGCATCTCTTTCTTTAGGATGAGAAAGTTTTTTTCTATGATTTTGTTGAAAATATTTTCTGGTCCTTGGAGCTGGGACTCTTCAACTTCTTTTATTGCTATTATTCTTAGGTTAGGTCTTTTCATGGTATCCAAGATTTCCTGGATGTTTTGTGTCATGTAATTTTTAGATTTAACTTTTTCTTTGACTGATGTATCAATTTCTTCTACCCTGTCTTCTACACCTGAGATTCTCTCTTCCATCTCCTGTATTCTGTTGGTGATACTTGCATCTGTTGTTCCTGTACTCTTGTATTTTCCTGTATTTCCTTAAGGGATTTATTTTTCCTCTTTAAAGCCCTCTATCATCTATATAAGATTGTACTTAAGGTCATTTTCATGTGCTTTGATTATGTTAGGATATAGGGCATGCTATTGTAGGATAGCCCTGGCTTTTGTTGATTGTGTTCTTACACTGGCCTCTAGTCATCTGGTTGTCCCTAGATGTTCCTGTTGTAGCAGGTATTGGGAGGGGGCCTAACCTGGATGACACTGGTGTACCAGGCCTCTGGTGAGTAGACTTGGCTTGAAGGTGTAACTCAGGGGGTGGTACAAGCCTCCCAGAAGTTGGGTGTGGTACTTGCTGTGCATGGGAAATGGGTGCAGGGAGGGAATCTAACCTGTATGCTTTCAGATCAGCAGGTTGGATAAAGGTGGTCAGCAGTGACATGGCCATACAATAGAGGTCCAGAGAGACAGCAGGTTGCTCAGGGCAGCTGCATGTGCCCCAGAGGACTTGGCGGGCAGGAGAAAATTTGAGAAAATTTATTTTAAAATACAACTTAGGAAGTTGTAAATATATATAAGTGTATATATATATATACACATATATATATTTTATATATATATATAAAATTTCATTGTTAAAGACAAAAACAAATACTCATAATTGAGATGGATATGCTGATATATTTCTACATAAAAAAATTAAACTTGACTGAATATTTAATACTACAGGATATAGTATCTTTACCACTTTTTAGATTGGTCAATGTTTTGATTATATACTCATCAACGCTAAGAATACCCCTTTGCATAAATACATAATACGAAATGACAGAAGCATGCTTAGGAATGTTTAAGAAACTGTTGGGAATTCAGCCCTGATTGCAAGCCAAAATGCATTAAAATAATTTGTGATGAAACTCAAGTCTGGTACTCACAGCAATTTTTAAAATTTCTTTAGATTCATTCCTTTTATTTTATATGTATAAGTGCTTCACTTGTATATTCATATGTGTACCCCATGCATGACTGCTTCTGCCCACCCCAAGGCTAGGAATGGGAGTGGGATTACCTGGAACTGGAATTATGGATGGTTGTAAGCCACTATGTGGGCACTGGAAACTGAACCTGTTCAACAAATGCTCTCAACTCCTGAGTCAACACTCTGGTTCTACAAATATCAATTTAAAAAAATCAAATACCCTAACACAATAAAATCCAAAGATGTCTTAATTTGATATTTCTACACTGAAGAATGGCACCTGGAAAGTATTAAAAAGTCTTTGTTTGCTTTAATTAAACCATCAGCTTTATAGATGAGCAAAATCTTGCCATAGAAACACTGTAGTTCCCAATGCTTGGTAGCCTGTAACCTGAGCTAAGGTTTCAGGCAAACGTTGATTGGTGTTGCATGTCACAGGGGCATGAACAATGAAAAGTACACAAGTCAAATGTTCAGAATGAATATTGCAGTGAAGTTCCATGTTGCAATGTTCCATGAAACAACACAACCAAGAATTTCTAGAAATATTTCGGATGGATTGCATATTTAATTGTGAATTAATTTTGGTGGTTGTGCAGTTTGAAACCTTTTACTAATGCCAACATTTTCTGGAACCCCACATTCAGTTGTGAAAGTCATCATGACCTCAGTTTAAAAAGTTGTGAGCTAACCTCTACAGTTGAAGTGGATACACTGCCCAAACATCATATCATAGAACCTGAAAACCACTGTACAAATAGGAACCATTACTATCCTTGTTTAATAAATGGAGACCAGGCTGAGGCCAGATCCACAAAGGAGTAGCTGTCAGTCAGAGCTAGCAAGGAGAGCAGAGATCTAACCTTGGATCCATCTGAATGACTCTCTCCAGGACACCATGTGGAATCCAGAAGCAAGAGTCCTACAGAGGAGAAGACATTATTAGCCTTTCATGTTGCTATAGTCACTTGGTGAGATTCCAAGAGACTATGAGTTTTATCTCTCGAGATCCTGATTTAAAGAATCTGCCTGAGACTTGAAGATCAGTCCATTTTCAACGCAACCAGGGTCTTTGAACTTTAGCACAATAGAAAAAAGGATCTAAATTCTGTCTGGAGTTAATGATGGCAGTGAATGCTGTGCTTACCTCTCTCATGCAGAGCTGAGGGCAGAAATCATGCTGTTTTGCAAATTCAATAAATTCATTCATAAGAAGAATAAAACCCAAATCCACAAATGAACACTCTTTCCCCCAAGAAAGCCTGCTAGCAGCCCATGTCCCCAGACTCCCTGAGCATCTCAGCAGCCAAGAACGGTTATGAGGGGGAACAAAGACTTTCTTAATTTTCCCGTTAAATGGAGAAACAAATGAGCCACTTCTAAGAGGCAGAATTTTGCAAAGGGAAAGAAGAAAGACTCATGTGTCTTTTTCCTCTTTTCTGTTTCAAAACAGAAGTATTAGGCAGTTTGTTTAATCCTTCCTCCCAACTAAGTAGACACAAAAGTGCACTTGGGGATGGGAATTTCATCCTTTAGTGCCTGAGGAGTGTAACAATTGTACCAGTCAGCTGGAGAAAGCAAGCATAATTATAACAGAGTAAAGTAAAGGTGGCAATAGCTTCATTAAAATGGTTCTCATTGCTCTCCCAAAATAGGCATTGCTCAACTTGAACAATATACATGTTGACAGTCCCCCACAGAAGCATAAACTGAAAGCTCACACAAGTTGCAAAAACAATAAAAGGTATTAAGCATTAGTGAGGTTTGGAGAGTTGAATTAACCTGTAAATGGCAGGGGTGTCTCCCTCACAGGCCTTAGCAGGAAGTGAGCTGGGTACAGGGTGGGACTGTGATACAGGGGCCACACCTGGGGAACTGAAAATGACTACATCCCCATTCTGTGAACCCTTGCCTCTCTTCAGAACAGCAAAAATGTTTTTCAAGGAAATTATCTGTTTGCCCTGGTCCTGAAAATATGACAAACTAGCTGGTGGTACATGCCAAACTCTGAGCAGGCTGTTCAGTCACTGTTTATCGGATGCCCTGTTGACGATGAGACATTTATAAGAGGTTGATGACTGGCTTTTAGATTTTTAAATATATGTATGTAGTTGTGTATGTATGATTGTAGATGCTAACATAGGATATCATATATCCCAGAATGGCCTCAAGCTTTCTCTGTAGCAAGAATGACTTCTAACTTCTGACCCTCCAGCCTCTAGCTCATGAGTACTGGGATTATAGGCATGTGTCAATATGTCTGGTTTATGTAATTCTTGGGGATCAAATCCAGATCTCAGTGCATGTGAGATAAGCATGCCTTTTTATCAACTGAGCTATATCCCTGGACATAATTTTATATTTATTTAAATATAATTTAGAAATATATATACTCAGTTACACAGTTGATCAATCCTGCTGCTAAAAACAAAAGTAGACTAAATAAATTTGGTAAATAAATGCCCAAAAGAAATCACAAAACATGACAGGAGAGGGAAAATAAGCAGCTGACCAAACAACTAGGTGCTTCAAGTCTCTGCTGTAGCTCTCACTGGGAAGTGGATTTGGCACATTCATTACCCTCTCTGAGCTGCAGCTTCCTTATGCTGGAAGGAGGTGTCAATAGGTTGACACTGGTCTCCATGATATTACTCTGCAAACTTACTCTCCCATGCCTAAATATCTGATACCAAAATGGATGTCTATAAAAGACTGAGAAGAAACAAAATTAAGTAAAAACGCACCCACACCAATCAGCTGGATGGTTTGTGATCACTTATCACTAAGAACGAAGAATTAATCGTGTCTTGTCAGCATGGAATGGCACAGGAATCAGCATCTCCACAACTTTCACATTCTGTCCCTCTCTTCTTTATCATGATGGGGGTCTGTGGTCACAAAGAGACAGATTATTCTCATGTAGATTATTCCCCCAAGTTACCACATTTTCAACTTGCCACGTGTTTGAATCTCTTCTTATCATTCAGTAATGAAAATGTTATCAGGAACCCAAGTGACATTAAGAACCCTCAGTTGTCCCAGCTCTCAAATATAAATCATCATACCTAACTCATGATATATAACCTCTCTAACTATGGGCAGAGACTAGTTACTTTGATTAATTGTGGCAGGTCCTCAGTTTGTCCTCTGAATGAGTATGTGGGGACATGATGGGTTACCTGGCACACAGTGCTCAATATGGAGAATGATGCCACTGTTGATATTTATCATGGATAACTGTATTGGTAACTGCTACCCCATTGGCTTTTGGAGCAAAACAAAGCATGTGTGCTAAGTTTAAGTCATTGCTTAGTCCAGTGTCACCATGGTTGGCTTAAAGACGGAACAATGACCTTATCAAAGCAATGAGCTGTTGGCTAGTTCTGAGAGGAGAGTATAAGAAAGAATGTGGGGTGTGTGGCTACTGCACCCCTTCTGTGAGCTTGTAGCACAGGATGTCCAAGGTAGCACGAAGGAACAGGCCACTGTGCAAAGTGAGGTGAACACCATCCTGGTCAGAACAACACATTTTCTATCAAGTAGCAGGTAAGATCATTTCTATCTTTATCTAGTGATTAAGCACTGTCCACAGCTTGTTTTTTGTTTTTTTTTTTTTGTTTGTTTGTTTTTGGTTCTGGTAACAACGTGAGACATTTCAACTTCAAGAAGAGGATGGCCTTATTGGACATCAGTGGGAAGAGCGGCCCTTGGGCCTGAGGGAGTTCAATTCCCCAGTGTAGGGGAATGCCAGGGCGGGAAGGCAGGAGTGGGTAGGTGGGTGGGGGAGCACCCTCATAGAGGAAGGGGGAGGGGGATTACAAAGGGGAGACCTGGAAAGGGGATAACATTTAAAATGTAAATAAAAACATATCCAATAAAAGAAAAAAAGAAAAGGTGTCATGATAGTTTCCCCATTACCAAAACAACAAAACTTAATATCAAACATCTGCAGATTGCCAGCATAGTGTTTCTGTTTTGCTTGAGGGGGAATGTTTCCCCTCAAACTGTGAGCCAAAAAAAAAAAAAAGCCCTCCTTTTCTTAAGTTGCATCCTGTCTGGTATTTGGTCACAGACATGAGAAGAGTAACCAATACACCAGTAAAGCAGCACGTACAGCATTTCAGGATCATGCACAGAGAGGAGAGGAAATAACACTACTGCCACACAGCTTGGGATGGTCTGAAAGTGTGTTCTGTTTAGCATGTTGTTTGAAAGCTTGTAAGAAAGAAGGGGAAGTTCTATTACCAAGCCCGCTGTGGAGGCTCTGGCGTACAAGAAGTGATAATGTGGATGGTTGGTAATGTTTGGTAACTTACTGTGGACAGGCACTCAACTCACTGTTTTCAGTCCTCTCAATTGTATTCTTCATTTTCAGATGGGAAAACCAAGACTCCAAAATTACCAAAATTAAACAGCCTTTTCTGAGTCCACATAGCTAGGAAGTGGAGGATTAGAATTTGCCCTACATCTGCATTCTGCCCACTAGATTGTATATACTATGGTCACTGTGGTTGAGAGATATGTCACAAATGTTTCAAATCATTTCCACATTAAAGCATTCACTTGGACATAATTAGGAGCAAAGGTCAAACTATATCAGGAATGACATTAAACACCTAAGGACATTGGTTTCCATTTGATAGTAAATTATTTGCTATTGCTATACTGTGCTTCATAACACATTATTTGTGGCACCAAATGGTGTAACATAAATTTCCTTGTAAAGATGTAACACACATCTAATTACTCCAAATAAACAGACCAAAAGCACAGATACCATCAGATACCACCAAAGTCCAACTTGGGGAGCCAATGTACTTTCTTGGAGTTACTTACAGAACCATAGGATGAGGAGTTAACAAACAGGAGCAGACATGACTCAAAGGCAGCTGCCTCACCAAGGTCCACCCCAGCATGGATGACAGCTAATGAAAGCTGGGAACCTGGAGCACACTGAACAACCTGTGGGCAGTTCAAAAAGTAGGGGAGTGTCCTTTCTGAGGTACCCCTCAGTTGCTCTAAACTTGTTCCAGGCAGCTCAGCTGGTTTCTGCTTCCTCCAGTCTGGTCTTAGACTGTTCTTTGAAGCTCATCTTGTCTAATAATTTTTTGCAGCTTGGCTTCCCTGGGTCTGAGAGAGAGACTCTTAGCTTTTATTGTTCACTCTGGCAAGGAGTGGCCTAGTGAATCTGGTCAGCTTCAGAAACTTCCTGGAGCTATTTTGAGTTGTATAACTTCCTGCTTAAGGGGCTTCTCTGCAGGATGGAATGTCACAATCTCAGAGGAAACTGTTGCACAACAAACCATATGCAAATATACACCAAACACTATGGTTTGCAGTTATTGGCCTAAACCAGTGGTTCTCAACTTGTGGCTCATGTTGAATGAATTTTTAAAAGGGGTTGCATATTGCATATCCTGACTTTCCTATGATGCTCTTCAGTCTTTAGTTGCCAGTGGTTTTCAACATTCCTAAAGCTGCAACCCTTTAAATACAGTTCCTCATGCTATGGTGACCTTCAACCCTAAAATTACTTTGTTGCTACTTCATAACTATAATTTTGCCACTGTTATGAATTGTAGTGTAAAGTCTGAAGAACATCATGGGAAAGTCATGTTGACTTTCTTTTATTCCATTATCACCATCCAATATCTTTTAAGGACCATAGTCTTTCCTGACTGGAGTCAGTCTTCATTATTTGTAACAAAATGGAACCAATGCATCATGTGGTGTTTGAAAAAATGGGAACACAGTAAGCAGGAAACAGTTCACAGAGGTAGGACAGTCTTCCTGAAGCAACAAATTATTTTTAGAAAGATTGTTTTTACAATTATGTGTACATGTGCATTGTATGGGAGTACATTGCCCAAAGAAGCCTGAAAGAATATCAAATTCTCCAGAGCTAGAATTATAGACAGTTTTAAGCTCCTCAATTTGCTGAGAACCAAATTCAGGTCCTTTGCAACAGCAGTGGCTGCTTTTAACTGGTGAGCCATCTCTCCAGACCCAATTGTAACAAGTCCTGCAGGAAAAAAAGCATCAAGTAATTCTATCATGAGTCCTACACAATTTTAGACTTACTGAATACTCCTGTGGCTGTAGCTCAGTCCTGGGAAACCTGTCACTGGTGTAGTCGTTGCTCTACTGACACAAGGCATATTTGGGAAGGGAGTAAATCGTGAGTACTTTGGCTGGCCCACTATTCATTTTATGACAAGGTTTAAGTGGAACACAAATGAGCAAGCCAAGTCTGGAAGTCTCCTTCCCCGTTTTCAATTCCCTCTTTTCTGCTACACTTTCCATTACTCTCAGAGGTTTATTATCTTAAGAGGTTAATATTTGCCCATTTAAATCAAGAAGGCCATGTAACTCACTCAGCATAATGCTTTTATAATCTCAATCACCAAGTGATATGACAATAGCAAGCCAATCATTTTCCTAGGCTGTGACTCTTCACCCAAATAATTTTGTTCATGTAGTATCTGAGGCCGGTGTCCTATACAGAATTTATTCAAAGAGTTATTCTTCTTAGTGTTAGGGACCAATATATTTCCTTTGAGTATCAGTGACCTGAAAGATGAGGAGACCCTTTCTTAGTTAAGTTAACTTTAACTGTCAACTTGACCTTCCTGGAGTTTCCTGAGAAGGGCTTCTCAAATTATAAAATGCCCAGATGAGAATGACCTGTGGCATATCTATGGGGGACTGTCTTAATTACTTATTGATGAAGGAAGATTAAGTCCACTGTAGATGGCACCACTCCCTATGCAGGTGGTCCTGGATTCTATAGAAAAGCTAGATAAGCATGAACATATCGAGCAATGCCCTTCTCCCCAGGTTCCTAATTCAGGTCCCGCCTTTAATAGTAGACTGGAAGTGTAAGATGAAACAAACCCTTAGATCTCCTGAAGTTGCTCGTTGGTCAGGTTGTTTTATCACAACATTAGAGATTAACTAGAACTAACCTAAAATATGAGTATGAAGACATACCAGAGGAAATCATTCCCCTTGTCCTGCTCTAAAGCTTTGAATAATAGTCCTAGCAAACTAGCTAATGCACATTTCATCAATATTTGTTTACAGAATGTTAGTAATGATAGCAGGCATGCTGAGAATAGAAACAGAGAGTGTCATTCCCTTACTGAAAGAATGCTTTCTCTAATTGGAGAGAAGAGACCTGGAGACTACTCACTAGGCAGGTTTATTTTAAAGTAATCTGCTTATAGCTCAGCAGCAAGTAGGTAATACAAATAGAACAGAAAAGAGAGGCAGTTGCTTGAATCTGAGTGACACAGTGCTTATTTAGAAAGTAAGATATATAGGGGCTACTGAGAAACAAAAGCAAGCAGAAGATTCATCCTCCATAGCTGGCTCTCAACCAAAGAGTATCCAGTCAGGACTGAACTTCTACCAATAACACTGAAAGAGAGGGAGAGAAGGAATTCTAGAATTGAGCACTTGAGATCAGGCATGAGAGGGCAGAAGCCAGACATGTAGACACACAAGCAGAACACAAGTGCCATGGGAGTAAGTGAACTCTAGCAATGAGCTTCTCTCCTTCACTTTGAAGTGTTCCCAACCTATATACTGGTGGGGATGGGGAGGACTACTCAATGTGTTCATGCTTAACTAGCTTTTCTTTAGAATCCAGGACTATCTGCCTAGGGAGTGGTGCTACCTATAGTGGACTTAACCTTCTACAATGACACTCAACCAAGGGCAACTCAGAAAACACTGGGAATTTGTGGCAATAGTTTAATTTTTACATCTGCCTAAACTGGTGAGAGATAGATGGGGTTCAGAAGTACCCCAATATTACTAAATACTCTGAAATGCCCAGGACTCCCACAAAGGATTAAGCAATCCAGATTGTTAACAGTTACCTAGGCTGCAAAACCTTGACCTAACAGTTAAGTAGCAGATAACAGTGTCTACACCTGTTGGATAGAACTACTTGAGGACCTGTTCTCCCAGAACCCATTTGTTGCTTTTTGAAACATAGGCTTTTTTTTTCTATAGAAGTTCTTAAGTTTGTGGGAAAACTGAGCAAGCTCAGAGATTTTTCCCCATGACTCTAGTCCTCCACCACTGACTGTGCTTGTGCTGTGTGTGTGTGTGTGTGTGTGTGTGTGCGCGCGCGTGCGCGCGCGCGTATGTGTGTGTGCATGTGCATGTGCGTGTGCGTGTGCGTGTGCGTGTGTGTGTGTGTGTGTGTGTGTGTTGCAGGGGGAGGAGGTTACATCTAAGAAATAGAGACAGAAATTCTCAGATTGTCAGCTAGCAAGGGATAGTTTTCTAGTCTCCAAAGGTCTGTAGAGTCTGAAAGCTGTGGCTCTTGAGCAATGCACAACTCTTTCACAACGTGTTAATGCAACAGTTACATTAGAAGCATGTACGGGGTGGGGAAGGGCAGGCCATACCTGTTTCTGAAGACTCAGGGCCCCTTCACAGGGATCCCCTTATCTACTTCAGGCTCTCACAATTATTTTCTAGAATGGCCAGAAGAGAATCTAAGACACTGGAGACAAACTGACTTCAAAGAGACAACTCCTCCCAAGGCATTTAGATGCCTTTATGGCCATTTCTCATTTTTCCCAAGGAGTCCTGGGTATCAGCTGATGGGAGAGGTGATCCATAAAACAAAAAAATCTGGATTCTAGTCAAAGTAATTCCATTAGGGGTAGAAATGACTGGCTGAAACCTGAGGAAGGGAAATCACTTACAGCAGACCAACAGCTGGGCCCTGATGACATCACTCCTGCAAATCAAAGGAAATGAGCTAATCAAATATGCATAAAAAGCCTTTTTGGTTTGCTTGCTGAGAAAGGTATAATTTGCTTTTAAGTGAGAAGTGAAAAAAAAAAAAAAAAAAACCCAACCCAATCTCTTTGAAATAAGTTGGCCCTGATATTTTGCTTTTTTAGATTGTTTTCAACTATTAAAACATGTGTGAGAAGGAAATGCTGTGAACAGCTTTGGTTCCCTGGGAGTTAGAAGGCATTGTCAAAGGAAGGTTGTTTTCACAGGGCCCTGTTACATGCTACATGTGTGATAGCCCCACTGGATGCCCTCCTCCTCAGTGGGGTGCGGGGAGACAAAAAGAGCCATCCCTGGGTCATTTCACACTCTCTCCTTCTGCACTCTGTCTTTTTCTGTTGAAGACAAATGGGTGTCCACTGTAGTGATGAACTGTTCGCACATCACATTAAAGTTGAATTGTGGGTAAAATTAGAATTAAATAGTGTTAAGTAAAAGAGCCAAGAGGCAGGGAATTCAAAGTCATCAACTTTGTTTAGGGCAAAGCAAGGCTATCCCACAACTCCCTAAGGATAGAAGCAGGAGATAGTGGTAGACAGGCCTGGGGCTTGGGGACACTGGTGTAACCAAGAAAGCACACAAGGAACTAACTAAAGTGTTTAGACTTTCCTCATCTCTGCCTTTGCTTCTCCTGGTCTCTAATGGCAGGGCTGAATTAGGAAAATTGAGCTGTATTTGGGTATTGCTTTTAGAGACCCAGCAGAGTCCTTAGTGAGGAATTATTTGGAGGCTGTCAGAAAAGACTGCTGGCTCTGAACTTGAGAGGAGTAAGATGTGGTAAGAAGAAGGGGAAGGGTATAGTTGTGGTCCAGATACTTGTGAAACGTACTCTTGCATTGAGATCATCCAGCAGCCAAATACCAGCTCAGGTACCCCTAGTGACTGATGACTATTTTCTTTTCACTATTGTGGTTGGAAAGTTAAACATGAGACCTCTCCCTTGAGTAAAATTTTAAGTGCATAACATAGCAGTGTGGTCCACCAGACCTCTCAAACTTGTCCATCTTTTGTAGTTGGAATGTTATACCCAGCAACTCCCCATTGACAGAAACTCCCCATTCCTTTCTCCTCCCAGCCCTTGGAGATCATCCTTCTCCTGATACTTCATGTAAGTAGAATCAAGTAAGTGCTTATCTTTCCATATGTGTCCTTCACATCACACGGAATTCTAACCTTTGCTTTGGTGACATAGGACAAAAAGCCTATTGGAAAATGATGGAACCATTGGTGTTTACCCATGAGTGAAATGCCTTATTGTGAAAGGAGTTGGAGGAAACTAAGGGGTACTTTTTGCTCTGCTTCCTGTAGCCATGTGATGACACAGAGTTCGTGGCACTGTCTTGAAGCAGAGAGCATTCCTCACAATGCCATGATAATCTTAGACTTTCTTTTATTGAGTATGAATTGTCAACTGATGAGCAGCTCATTACTACTGCATAAATAGATGGAGTGGTTTACTTTACTTTCCAATGGTTCCTTTTAATGGGGACCTGGTACACACCCTAAAGTTCCAGATCCCAACATGTCTGCCTTATGGCTTGGGGCTGAACTTGGATGTCTGCATGGAAGAAGCCGTCCCAGAGCCCCCACAACTTGAGCGCTTCAGTTTGTGTCATCCCTCTTAAAGAAAGAGAGCTTTTCTGTTGACTTCATTATAATACAACCATTCATTTCTTGTCCTCTTCTTCATTAGGGGTATGTCCTTTCTTTTCCATGCAAAGAAGAACGTAACCAGTTCTCCAGAAAACCAATCTGTAAAAGTGTCTAAAAATGTTGATTTTTTCTACAGTTAGCACCAACAACTGTCCAAGAGGTAAAGAAAAAGAGACTGTCAAATGTTCAGTCCTAAAGGGGACGTACATACCCAATACTTGATTCTCTCAAAGTTCAGGGGTCATTGAGGAAGAAGGGGGCAGAGAGGGTGTAAAAGCTAGAGAGAGGGTGTAAAAGCTAGAGGGAGCGATCCCTGGAAGGCAGCTGTGTCTTCTTTCACATAACAGAGACGCTCCTCCCCCCCCCCCAGCACTAATGGCCATGCAATTTTTCTGAGTTCATGGCCAAGCAAAACTTCTTTTCCTTTAGCTCACTGTGCATGTTCCAAAGATCTTATAAAAGCTTGCTCCTCTGCCTAGCTTCCTTCTATTGCTGTTTCTGGTCAGAGACAACCACCATTCAGTCCTTTCCTCAATAGATCTGGCTTGAAGTTTGTTTCATGACGTAACTTTGTGATATTCCTTGGCTCCCGAATGCCAAGATGCCCTTGCACCCAGAAAACCCTTACAGTGCAGCCAGTGGGAGACCAACATAGAGGAATATAAGGGCAGCAAAAATTTGTTTTAATGGGATTATTAAAAAGGATGTTTGTGTGGAGAGAGAGTAGCTATGGAAAGATTTGGGGGAAGGGGATGAACATGTGTACATTTTTATTTTAAGTTGATGCATTTAATTAAGTGTCTTTTGTAGGAGGAAGTACAGCTTGGAGGTCATAGCTTCCCAGTAATTTGAAAAGAAGGATGATATTACTGTTGCTGTTTATTTAGTTTGAGTGTTAAACACTAGGAAGTTCACAGGAGTCTCACTTTACCTAATTTACCACATAGGCTAGGCATCATGGTTCTTTGTTTCAGAGGAGGGAAACGGTTGAGGGAATGTAAACATTTTTTTTTTCCATCACTCTTGTGTTAGCCAGTTAGACATTGCCAAGGTTTCTAAGAATACCTTTCAAGAATACACTCAAGAATGCCTGAATACCCACACAGGGCACAGTTTTAGAAGTTCTAAACTCTGATGGTGCAGGTTTGTTTGGTTTTGGACTTCTGGCTGGCTGGCACATGATGGACGGAACATGTTGAGCAAAATTGTTCTCCTCATTGTCAGGAAGTGAACAAGAAGGGAAGGAGCAAACTAGAATCCCACAATATCTATCCCTTGAGGGCACAACCATGATGAACTAAAAACCTCACAATGGGGCCCACCATTTAAAGATATTCCCTTCCCAAAGCACCACACTGAACACTAAGCCTGTAGCATATGAATCTTCCAGAGATATTCAAGGTCTAAACTACAGCATCCATTTGGGTTGGACTCAGAACTGTGTGGGTATTCCACCTCATGCAGATTTCACTTATTAAATCTCTTAATTAGGCATATACCATCATGCTATTTAATAAGAGAGTAAACTAAGATGCTGAAGTTACATCCATGACATCTGTGGAAAGAGGTGGGGCCAGGATGCAACTCACATTTGTGTGACTGTTAAGTCCACATTCTAGTTCCACTCCAAGCCTCTCAATTGTTGATGTTCTTAATTTTGAGAACAAATCTGGCTTTTTCTCACTTATTTCCATCTTTATTTGATGAATCAAGATGCAATATTCTACTCTGTTCTCATTTTGGAGGTGATAAAAACTACTTTTATTTAATTCACCTCCCACCCACTCTCATCTTCCCTCCTTGACATTCTCCTATACTGGGGGATATAACACCCTCAGGCCCAAGGGCTTCTCCTCCCCCTGATGGGTAACAAGACCCTCCTCTGCAGTCTTTGTGGCCAGCACTATGAGTCCCTCCATGTGTATTCTTTAGTTGGTGGATCAGTCTCCAGAAGTATGGGGAGTCAGGTCAGTTGCCAGTGTTGCTACCTCCCTGGGGCTGCAAACTCCCTCAGCTCCTTCAGTCCTTTCTCCAAGCCCTCCACCTGGGACCTCATACTCAGTACTACTGTTCCTGCAAAGTGACTCTTGGGTATGGGTTGGAGAATATCCCCATAGTGGCAGGGGGAGGGCGGAGGGAATGGGGAGGTTCCCAAGGGGAGATCTGGAAAGGGGGAAACATTTGAAATGTAAATAAAATATGAAAATAAAAAAAATAAGTAAATAAAAACTAAAAGAAAAAAAAATATTTTAGGTGTACGGGTGTTTCTGTGTGTGACACCCAGAAGAGGGTGTCAGATCTCTAGAACTGGGGTTACAGATTGCTGAGAATCACTACCATGTGTGTGTGCTAGGAATTGAGCCCTGTGGTTTTGTAATAGAAAGCAGTGCTTTGAACTGCTGAGCCACTTCTCCAGCCTCAGATCTTTAAGCTACTAGAGACTGGATGAACTTGACCATGGATACAAAGCCAGGCAGACAGTCTCCAGAAAGACTTCTCTCTATAAACACTCGGTTGCTAATTATTGCACAATTAGAATTGGCCCTGAGGATTTGGTGGGAAGCCTGCACTGACCAACTTTGATTAAATGAGATATTTAAGGATGGACCAGGAAAATGTTCATTTTAGAAACCCCAAACCTATTTAATCAGTTGGATTTGTTCTTTTTATTTCAATTGAGCTCTCTCTCGCTCTCTCTCTCTCTCTCTCTCTCTCGTGTGTGTTTCCTTTTAAATGTTATTAAATCTTCAGTCTGATATGTTCAATGAAGCCATCTGACCATTCACAATAAAATCTAAATAGTGATCAAAGTGCTACCTGTTCCAAGTGGCTCTGCAGCTGAACTTCAGGACAGGTGTGTCCAGTGTGTCCTAATTCAGACAGAACTGCTCTTTGTGGTGCAGTGGCCACGTATGACACATGGCATAAGAAGGTAAACTGAGGCTCAACAAAAATTTGAAGAATTTATCCAACTAAACAGTGATATAGAAGAGGAATGAGTCTGTTTCAATCCTTCATGATGGAATGAAAATAGGAAGCTGTGAGTGTGTGCGTGCGTGTGTGTGTGTGTATGTATGCATGCATGTGTGTGTGTGTATGTGTCTGTGTGTGTATGTATGTATGCATGTGTGTGTTTTATGTGTGTGAGTTTTATATGTGTTAGGTGCAGATGTACATGATATATGTATATGCATGTAGATGTCAGAGGATGACCTCAGACATCTTTCCCTATAATGTTCCATCTTAATTTTTGAGACAAACTCTTACTGAACCTGGAGCTAGCCATTTGACCACATAGCTGTTTTACAAGCCCCATAGATCTTCCTGTCCCAGCTTTCTCAACTTTGAGATTAAGATACTTCTGTGCCTGGACTTCTAGTTCGATTCTGGGATCAAATGTAGATGTCAGTGCTTACAAGATAAATACTTTACCCTCTGAGCAATCTCATAGCCCCAGGAGACTTTTCTAGCATGAAGAAGGAAAGAAAGCATAGAAAATATTTGCCTGGTTACAGTCATATGGTTAACTTAACCTTCATTAGAAAGTCCCTGCTTCTAGAAAATTATTGGCTTCTTTTGATTGACTAGGCTTTTTAAAAAATTGTAATATAGACACTTACAAGAACCAACTCAAATTGTGTTGCTGACGTTTGTGAGTCAAGCAAGTCTAAAAATGGGTGTTATCTGCTCAGGGATTCTTCTGGCATGGCCTCATTTTGAGTGACTTGAATAGCCTTGTGGGTTATGATTTAGGCTGTCTGCTTCCCAGAGTTGGCATAAAGGACACTAGAGAAGGAGGTGGTAGCTGGTTTATTTCAAAAGCCTTCAGGCATTGGTACACTGAGTCAGCTCTTGTATAGGGTACCCACAGAGAGAGATCTTCCCTCTGGGGTATTTTCACTTGAGGAACTCCTACCAAATGTCTACTCATCTGGGATGTTATCTGGGATGTTCCCCTCTGTGTTTGCTTCCCTGGATGTTCTCATCTGGGGTGCCAATCCACAGAGCTCTCAAAAGAGAAAGAGTCAATCTATCTGCCAAGCTCATGTATACCCTATGGTTTGGTGTCTGAAATTCTGCATAGCAATTCTTATGTATGCTAGATGTAGGTAACAATTTCTCTCATTTGAAAGACTAAACAAGTGCCTCCACCCAGGGATCAGGGTGCTCCAGGTTTCTTCCTGTAGGAGAATCATCATATACCTGGCTAGGATGGAGGATGAATGAAGATCTCTGCTCTTCTTGTTTTTCTGAAGGATCAAGGATACCCTACTTAGCTTCAATATTCAGTTCACAGAGCCTTGA
Organism: Rhynchomys soricoides; assembly: GCA_019843965.1. Lineage (NCBI taxonomy): Eukaryota > Metazoa > Chordata > Mammalia > Rodentia > Muridae > Rhynchomys > Rhynchomys soricoides. Next base: position 1,340,017 of record JADRCH010000008.1, on the reverse strand, counting down.
CACACATCAGTGGATGTGTTTATGGCTGTGAATTGGATACATGTGAGCAGGGTTCATGGGTGTGGTGAGATGAGGGTGTGGGAGAACAAGGGAGTGGCTTGCACTGTAGAGAAGAGCCAAACAAAAATTAAGGATTTTAATTTCACTCTAGTTAATCAAACTATAAAGTTTTCACTCTAGTTTGAAAACACAGTTCAGCAAATCAAAGTATGGAAAAGGAGCATAAATTTCATAGCTGCATTTCTCAGAAAGAAGGATGACTTAATACCCAGTGAACCAGCCTGATGACAAGAGTAGGCACCAGCCACAAAGACTGGTACATATCTATATTGTGCCATTTGTTGGCTGGGTAAAATTGAGCAGGGTATATAGCAGGGAAAATATAGATTATTTTATAATATGATTACTTCAGAGGTTTATGGAGGAAACTAAAATAAGAGAGGCTTTAGATAGCACCTGGGACAGGGGAGGTGGTAAATGAACTTCCACTCAGTGTCTCATAAGCTTTCATCCTCTGCCAAAGGGACAAACATTTCTCAAAAATCTTACCCAAAGTTCTTCCTCTTTTGAGTCTTGCCTTCTTGCTGCTTCAGTGTATTAAAACTCTAAGTAACCACAGTGTCAGGATGAAACGAGCAGATCAGACCAGAACTGTGAAGGTGAGCAGGAAGATGCATAGCAAGGCTTATGTTCTTTTCAGACAGTTAAGGTTTGCTACCACCTCATTATTTTTCTCATTCTTGGAAACCACACATTTCAAAGACATTTAGGACAAGAGTCTTAGGCTGGGGAGATGACTTGGTGGCTTAAGCACTTGTCATGCAAGTGTCAGTATGGGAGTTGGAAACTTCAGAACTTCTGTAGTTTTGGGTGGTGCACACCTATAATCCCAGTGTCCCTACAAGACAGAAATCAGAGACAGAAGTCCTAGAAGCTTATGGACCAACTAGCCTGGCTTAAGTAGCAACCAATGACAGAAGAGAGACTTGCCACAAACAAACATAGAAAGGAAGCATAAAAGTCTAGTTGTGCCCTTTGATCTCCACAGGTGTACAATGACAACTGCACATCTGGACTCAGACACATGGATGTGTGCACATGTACCTACATTATACATACAAACACACTCATACATACACAGACATGAACACATGCACAAATAAGCAAAGAAGGAGAGCTTCATAACCAAAGACCCATGTTTGTATCCTTACTCTCTTAGGAAACACAGCAAGTTAAAATGCTGAGAGCATCTCAGCTACCTCTGTAAAATTTGAGAAGTGGCAGTGACATCACTGGGTCCTTGTGAAGCTTGCAAAAGCATCACTTGTGTCCTATACTTTGCTGGTCTATAGTAAGTGCTCAGCAACTGTGAACCATTGTTAACATGTCTATGCAATTCTTAAAAATTAGCAAACAAGAAGGAAGGACACCAAGACTACAAGGAGTTTCTTTTAACCCCCAAAACTTCATTCCTAAGCCTTCTGCATCTTCCTTCATCACCCAGAGTCAAGAGACTGTCTTCTTGCAATGAATTCACCCTTTCCAGATATTGCCTAAGAGAGAAAAGCACAGTCTACTAGGTTGTCACTCTTTGAGCATAAGACTTGCCACAAGGAGATGGATCCATAAACAGGGGCAGAAATAAGTTAAAGGTTTAAAAGTTTAGTGGAGAAGGTGGGGTCCCCAGGCTCCCCAGCACACTGTCTTCCAGGTCTAATTGCAGCATATTCCTGGGCTCTGCCGTCACCATGCCTCTACCATGCAAACGCCTCGGCACGGTGGATAGAGAAGAGTCAGAATACCTCTGAAAGATGTACAAAACATAGGCTGACCCCTTTCAAACCTATGGCCATATTCCACATTGGAGCCAAACTAAATGAAATCAACATCTCTACCCAACATCCTAGAGCCAGCGCAAATAGGAACTTAGTGTTTCTCTAAATACACAGAGTATATTACCTTAGTCATAAAATTGGGGACTTTCAAATCTAATTTGTTCAGCCCTAGTGCTGTTGAAGGCTGGGCAGGGTTCCAAAGGAAATCACCTCCATGAAAACAGAGATTAGCAGTTCTCCCCTGTAGACATCTGGGAGTGATTCCCTATAATCTCCAGTAATTGTGGCTGCATTACATTCAAACCCTGTTTTCAATTTTCTTAAACTTCTAGGACTGATTGTGTTATTAAATCATGCTGGCTGATGTGTTTAATAAGGACCTATTAAATGTTTATAAAATTAGGGAAATAAATACGGCCTCTTAGTCAGATTGCCCAATGGATCTAGTAACCTATTGTTAAAATAACAGCTCTGTTAAAGCTGATTCTCCTCAGCTGCAGAGGCTGGTACCTGCTTTAAAACATCGCCCCAATATTTGTGACGAGCTGGTTGTTCTAATACTCCATTTGCTGAAAGGTTTGCTTCCCTCCCAACTCAGCAAAGAAATATATATATATTCAAAGAAGACCCACAGAAAGATATGGCATTTTGGCCAACAAACAAGAAATGTCACCTCTGTTTACAATGAAGTAAGTTTCCAATTTCTAGACTTGACCTAGAGAGCACAGTTCTTCATTGTTATTTCGGACAACTTCACACCTGGCTTAATTTCAAGCTGGAAATTGTACACAGTCCTCCAAGGCCTTCAGGAGGAAGGTGTGGTGAGCCAGGAGAGAGGGACAGGAAACTTGTCAGTGAGGGCTTACAAAGTTCGGGGAGTGAATGCAATCGTCTTCACACAAGAGGACTTAAGTCAGGAGTTATCTATCTATTGAATCTCAGAGATTATGGGTGGCTTGTGGTTACAGAAGTTCTTCTAAACTGCACCCCATTCAAGCTAGCCCTGTGGAAGTCTCTCATTGGCTTTTGAGAACAAAGTCTGGAAAGAGATCTGGGCTACTAATGACTTCTAATAAAACAAAAGACTTCCAGTCCCTAGGACATGAGCAGGACCAGTACTTGCATCTCATTTCATACTACGCAGCCACTTGGCCTGGGAAATTTCCCTCCAGGGGACCTCTTTCACCTTGTAATGAAAACAGAGATATTATGAGTGTCCACCTCTAACGACTGGTGTGGAGATCTAAGAGGATGGTAATGTGTGTGGACTTAGTTGGGCACAGGCAAAGACTTCCAAAATGGTTGCTGGAATTAAAAAGAGAAGCGGCAAAGCAGAAACCATAGTCCAAATGAGAAGTTCTCTTTAAAGCATTAAGGGCAATCCTACAATGATGGTAAGAGTGGATATTAACGCAGTATTAACCATCTAAGCTTGACAAGAAGCTCAGCACTACGTACTTCTCACTCAGAGGATGCCCTAACACAGACACTCAAGCATAGATTTGGTTCTTTCCTTGCCAAAACATGCTCGGCCACCTAACCTTAAACCACAGTTACCACGACCAGTGACCATAGCTCAAGTAAGTCTGTAATCTTCAGGAAAAATGCAAACCCCACTTTCTTGGATGAATTAACCTTTGAGTTTCCCCTGAGGAAGAAATGGGCAATTAAACCATATTTCTGCCATTTAAGATGGGGGAGGGCAGAAAATGACATCATTGCCATGAAATAAACATGAAACCCTTAAAATACTTCTGACAAGTGTGCACTGTCTTGTTGCTTTTCATAACCCCCACCTCTGTCCCAGAGTACCATAAAGTGATGGGGAGCTGGCCTGGTTCACATTAGGACTTTGAAAGGTGGGAAGAGAATTGGATATAAGGTTAATATTTGGCAGAACCTTATAAATGACCTGATTGTTATTTTATATGGGCGACAACCTCCACATTACCGCCTCTTGCCAGAAAGGCACCATGTCTGGCTGGGTTGTTACATAGAGCAGGGTCTCAAGCCTGCTCTGTAGACAACACACTCTGCATGCTTGTGTATGTTTGCTGGGATTATGCAGAGGGCCTCACTTGCACCAAGCTAAAATGTTGCAGAAACCCAGAACAGCAATTATTTTTACGAATTTTCCCCCTCAGGGGAATTTCTACCAGTTAAATTGTCTGGGGGATTGTTTCCTTGTGGGATTTTATTTCAAAACACCTTTTTTTTTTCACCCTGAAAAGGAAGGAAAGAGAAGGTGGAATTTAAGGGGAAAAAACCAACTCCTTAAACACACAAACCTTCAATCACATAAAAATTCAACGAACTCTGTGGATGAAATTAATAGAGGTATTTCCTGGTGCATACGTTTCAAAATTATTTGTCTGCGGATACATTCAGAATTGATTATATTAAAGGTGTATAAATCTCCCTTCCCTGCCCCCACTCCTTGGCCTTGGAAATGAATTCAAGCAAACCCACTGAATTTTAAGTTAAGACAAACAGGGGGAGAGCTCATTTGTCTCCAGTTATACATGAAATGGCTCATAATAGCGGATGCCGAGTTCATGAAGTGTATGTTCGACCCCTTTTGATATAAATTCCATCATCAGCTCACAAAGAAATTGTATTTATGCACAAGACAGTGTGCTCCAATGTGAGCCCTATAAATTACAAGAACAGGAAATCCAAATTTATAAGATGCCATTTCTGGGTTTATTTTGAACGCTCTCTCCACCATATTACCAAACAAATGCCACATTAGCAGAGCATGAAAGGCTTTTAACTGGCATTAAGCGACAGCCATGACATTCACAGCACAGGCTGGGCTAAGGCTTCAGTGCAAATTGGAAAGCATAGCATGAGAAGGAGTCAGGACAGGGGGTCCAAAGGCCCATTGTTCCCTGCAATGTACATAAGATGGTGTTTTTGCTCTGAAAGAAATATCAATGTTCATTTCTCTTCCTACGTCCTACACAGTGAAACAAACCCCAGGCCTCACTACTTCATTCAAGAGCTCAGGTACCAGGGCTGGAGAGACAAGTCAGTGATGGAGTAGGTACTGGGGTGCACAGTTGGGTGAATAAGGAAGGCAGGCTGGATCTTAGAAAAACTGGGAGGAGAGGAGGTGAATATAATCTAAATCCATGGTATGAAATTCTCAACAACCCAGAGTTCAGTTCCCAACAACTATGTCATGTGGCTCAGAACCAACCGTAACTTCAGCTCTATGAAATCTCACTCTGTCTTCTGGTCTCTGTAGACACTGCACTTATACAGACATACAGACACATAATCCTTATGTCTGTTTCTGTCTCTATCTCTGCCTCTGTGGGCACTGCACTTGTATAGAGCCAATACAGGTATACATACGCGTAGTCTCTGTCTTTCACGCACATATATACACACTTATCTCTCTCTGGAGCATACTGTCTTGGTGTACATCGTTCTCATTACCTGGAAATGGTATGATGCAGTAACCATTATCATTGCCAAAGTGCTTTCCCCTGGGCCTATAGCTTTACTTCTGAACACAAAGATAGGAGTAAATGTCCATGGTTGTCCAGTCTGAGTCTACATATATCCTGACCTGACAGTTTTTAAAGTAAGTTTCATGCATACTTAGATTCGATAGACAAAAGGCTAGTTTAGTCAACATGGGATACTATTACTAGACACCACAGTCTGGGTGGCTTAAAAAACAGATCCTATTTCTCACAGCTGTGGAGGTCGGAAGTCCAAGACCAAGGAGTTGGTACATCCAGTTCCATCTTCCTGGCCTGCAAATGATCATCTTTTTCCTGGTCTTTCTTTTAAGGACATAAACCCTATTATGGAGGTCCCACTTGTATGACCTCACTAAACCTAATCGCCCCTTAAAACCCCATTTTCAAATACCATTTTATTGAGGGCCAAAACATCACCATTTTGAAACATATACAAACACAACAGCTGTGACCTCTGTGTACCTTCAAATCTCATAAGGAGAAGCCTCCAAAACCAACAGTTTAAGTGTTCATTGATACCAGCCAAAAATGTCAAAAAAGAACTTTACATCTTTCCAGTGAGATCAGTGATACTTTGGCAATGACTTTTCCTGCCTCTACTCAGGCCCATTCATAATGTCTGGAGAGCTAACAAATGTGTTGCTAGAATCTAGTGGGTAGAAGCCAGGATTGTTGGTAAACATTGAACAACAAAGGTACAACAATGGCCCAGGATGCTACTAGAACCAAAGTAATGGGAACCTGAGTTACAATGAATATATCACACATGTAAGAACAGTCTGGTCTTGTGCAGTTTTGTGTCTTGACTAATACCAGGGGAGTGAAGGTTGAATTAATAGATATCCTTAACAGCCCACTAGATTAATGGTAGAGGGATCAGTATTATGCAATTTCATTTGACTTTTGAGTTATTCCTGGCCATCATGGCTTAGAACTTATGGCTATGTATGAAGCAGAAATCGAACACATTGTTAGGGGCTGGTTAGTTTATCAACCCAACACACATCTAGAGTCATCTGGGAAGAGGAAACCACATGGACAGGTTGCCTCCACCAGATTGCCTGTAGACAATCAGATTTCTTTTATTATTATTATTATTATTATTATTATTATTATTATTATTATTTATTTTTCATACTTTATCTACATTTCAAATGTTTCCCCCTTTTCAGATATCCCCTTTGGGACCTCCCCATTCACTCCCCCCCCCCTCGACTATGGAACTATTTCCCCACCCATCCACTCTCGTCTTCCCTCCTTGGGATTCTCCTATACTGGGGGATCTAACACCCTTAGGCCCAAGGGCCTCTGCTTCCCCTGAAGTCTAACAAGTCCCTCCTCTGCCGCATATGTGGCCAGCACCATGGGGCCCTCCATGTGTATTCTTTGATCAGTGACTTATTTGGAAGGATCCAGCCTATTACAGGTGGTTGCATCCCAGAACAGGTGTTAATTGTGACATCAGAAAGCTAACTGAGCAAGCCAGTAAAGAGCACTCCTCCATGACCCAAGCTTTATATCCTGCCAACTTCTCTCAGTGTTGGACTGTGACCTGGGAATTGTACCCCAAGTTATAAAGAAATAAACCATTTCTTCCCCAAGTTAGTTTGGAATAGCCTTTTTATCACAGCAATGGAAAGAAAACTAAAACATGTATCAAATGAATGAAGTCAGTGTGAAATCCAGACAGAGCAATGCCTAGGAAGCCATAAATAATCTAGTCTTCTCTGATGCCTGCCATCATTTCTACCATGACCTTTTACCTTACTTAAACTTTCTCGGTACTATTCCTCTTTGGCAACCTCTTTGGTTCCTGTTCCTTCTGCCTGGGATGTCTTCACTCACCACACTCCGCAGATAACCACTGACTCAGTCTGTCATCCTGTAGGACATTGCTGGCATGACCTCTTTCCAGTCCCATTACCACAACCACTCTGTAAGTAGACACCTCCCACCTGACTCTTGTCATTTCTGGTATCCACTCTGTTTCATTCTTAACACTACTGATCATTTTCTAACATACTTCAGAAACTGCTAATCTGCTTTAGTTATTATTTATTATTTGTCTTTCTCCACCAGGAGAATAGTGGATTTTATAAACAATCGTTCTAATATATAAATGCTTAATATATGTGATCAGAAGAAATTTACTCATTAAATAACAAACTGCATAAACCTCAAGATTTCTGGCAAACGAAATATACAATAGCTTCCCAAATCAACCTTCTAAAGTTTACAAAACAGCAGATCAGAGGATACGATAAACACCCAGAACTCCTAGGCGCTTGGCAATATTTGGGGATAGTCCTGGAAGGAAAGCACTTGACCTGCCAAACTCATCCTCCTGAGGCTTCCTGTGTAACAGAGAGCACCTGTGAATTCCCAAATTAGTCTCTGTTTTACACAAGTCTATGAAGGCAATCTAACTACCCAAACTTCACAAGCGAAGGAAGTGAGGCTCCCTTTAAAATAACTTTTCCCAGGACAACAGAATTGGAAAGGAACAGAGAAGGGGTGTGAGCTGGGTTTTCCTGATTCCAAAGCTCCTGACCCTGAACCCTACTTGGAAGGGCTTAGAGCTTGGTTTGGAGGGACAGTTTCCATGGAGCCTGTACCAAGTGGCCTGGTAGAGGTGAAGAAGAATTTCAAGATTAACAGAAGAGGAAAGTTAGTCATTTGTGCCACACAGAAGATGTCTTCAGATCAGCATCCAATTTTGTGACTGTTAAAAATAATAATATAAGTTTGTGCATGTTTGACAATTTTATATTAACCTCTGGACTTCACTAAAATCCAGTGTACTGCCTAGCCTAAAAGATTTGTCTGAACCACTGAGCCATACTTCATGAAATTGGCAGGCAAATGGGTGGAACTTGAAAATATCATCCTGAGTGAGGTAACTCAGTCACAAAAGAATGAACACAGTATGTACTCACTGATAAGTGGACATTAGACCAAAAGTTTGGAACACCCATGATTCAATTCACAACAACTGTTGGACTGAGCATGGGGTCCCAGACAGAGGAGTTGAAGAAGGGACTGAAGGAACTGAGGAAGTTTGCAGCCCCATGGGGAGGGAGCAACAGTGTCAACTGGTCAGGTCCCCCAATGCTCCCAGAGACTGGACCACCAACCAAAGAATGCATATGGAGGGGCCACATATGTGGCTAAGGAGGACCTTGTTGACCATCAGTGAGAGGAGAGGCCCTTGGGTCTGAGAGTGTTAGATGCCCCAGTATAGGGGAATGCCAGGGAGGGAAGACAGGAGTGGGTGGGTGGGTGGGTGGGTGGGGAATACCCTCATAGAGGCAGGGGGTGGGGGATGGAATAGGGGGTTTCCAAAGGGGAGACCTGGAAAGGGGAAAACATTTGACATGTAAATAAAGTATTAAATAAAAAATTCAAAAAGAAAAAAGAAAAAAAAAAAAAACGATTTGTCTGTATTTGATGAAACTGAACCATAGAATGCTAATGTGACTTTTACTTACAGCCAAGACTAATGGCATAGAGTTTGGTAGAGTTTGTGTGTCCTTTATACTACTATCCAGCGGGAGAGTAGAGAGTCAGTACAGCAGTTAAGAGGGCATACAAGTGCTGAAAAAGACCCCGATTAATTTCCCAGCATCCCAATTAGACGGCTCACAACTTCCTGTAACTTCAGTTCCAGTGGATACTATGCCCTCTTCTGGCCTGTGAGGGCACTGCACTTACATGCAAGGACACATAACCATGTATAAGAACTAAAACTTAAAAATCTTCAAAATAAACATAAGTATTATATGTGCACAGATATTAAAATACAAAGTATATGTATTTTATATACATATACTTTGTACATGTGTATATGTGTATGTATTTGAATGTTTTGTATAAATTGTACATAGACATGTGTGTGTGTGTGTGTGTGTGTGTGTGCATGCGCACATGTTATATATAAGCCCATAACCAAATCTCAAAAGCAACACACTGCTGCTCATCCCAGACATTTAAGTTCTCTGCCTGTTCCAGACACATCTGGAATTCAAAGAATCAGAGGGATCCTAAGAAACGCCCTAACAACATGTGAGTCAGGACATCTGGTCTCTAGACTTGACCTTTTCACGTTCTTCATTTTACAAATGAGTTGTGTCATATTATCTCCAAAGTAGCATGGCCAATTCTTCCAGAACCCCCAGGTCTCTGCAGAAGCTGTTCTCTCCCCCACAACAGCTGGTTCTCTGCTTTGACAGGTTCATTCCTCGCTGCCTAGCTTAAACTTCATTTCCTCAGAAGGTCTCTCCTCTGACATCATCTGAACTTTCCTTGTACTGAATTTAGCACAGCAGTTTAGAACCATCCTTTTATCTGTATGTTGCTTGCTCGAAGTCTGTGTATTCTGCTTGAACATCATTTCTCGAGGAGCAGGAGTTATTTGATGCTCCCCTGCTTTCTGAGACCCAGGACTATCCCTGAAGCTATGCAGACACCGCTTCATTCTATATGGGGTTGGCAGAACACAGCCAAGATCTAGACACAGCCTTAGTTTCCATCTGGATCTATGTGTGAGATGTACCCTGTGTACACCACTCTGTGTACCCTGTGTACACCTTTGAGACTCCATAGCATAAATATCAGATCTCTGTGAGTTCCTCGGCCCACAGCAGGCTTGCTTTTCTTCTATCCGTATTCCATGTCAAATGTAGTCAAAAGCTCCTGAGATGATTGTTTTTGAAAAACCAAAAATGCTTATTCAGATGAACAGAGTGTAAATTCACTTGGTAATGTTTCTTGGGAGTGTCTGTTTGTCTGCAAAGGCACTTTATCCAACTACATAGGAAGATTCATCTTACAACCTCAGTAATTCACCCTGTTTGAAACCAAAGTGTTTTACTCAGTGTGGCCTCTTTCTTCAGCAGACTCAATGCCAGATGACTTTTGACCCATTTCAAAAATGAAGTCCTCATTACAAAGACTAATACTGACAGAAGTCAGTGTTATTCAGAATACCCTTGGACATCAATGTTAGCAATGGCTGCCTCTCTGGAGAAGAACACACTTTCCTAGTAAATAGTTTAAACATGGTAGCATGTAAGTCATTTATTACCCTAAGGCACTCAAATCATATCATCACAACTCAGAATGTGTTGAATGATGTAAAAACAGCTTTTATGTCATTGTTCTTGGATATCACTTGATGCTACTTACTGATGCATTTTCTCCAGTCCACAAGACTATAATGCCAGAAGGAGAGCTCACATTTCCCCCTGTGGCTGCTGCATCTCAGCAAGCAGCACAGTAGCCCAGACCAAGGCATTATGGTGGCCATGCACTCTCAGCTTTTCCAAGACCATTTTTATTTGCTGTGGTTTTTATTGGTGTTCTTCTCAGAGTATGGTGAGGTCTGTGAGAGGTTGACTACCACCGTGGCCAATTGCAAATGCCAATGGCCCATCAATGAATAAGGTATTGGGAGGAGACCACAAACATTTTATGCTCTGGGGAATCCTGTGTGGGGTAGAGTAGCTATTCCTTGTGTGTGAGGCATTGTCATGGAACTCTGAGAAGGTCACAGAACATTTTAGATCCATGGTGGGAACTCCTGCTGGCCTTCCCTACTGGAGAACATTCTACAGATTTTCTGTTACCTTGACGTGGAAGTGAACTGCAGAGAAGTTAGACAACACAAGCAAAAAGAATCCCTGACTTTTCTTTGATTAAAGTAGGAAAGAAAAATTTTAGATGAGAGGAAAATAGGTCATCATGACTCCAATTCTTAGAAGACAGGTCAAGACATTTAACTCTATTCAAGAAATAGCTAGTACTTCTGGTGTGTGAACACATCAGCTATAGAAGAATGATGATGGATCAGAATGCTTCCTTCGTGTCTTTAAGGGTGGTTTGAGGATGCTGAGTAAACCTGCTGCTTGGGTGCTGGGTGCCTCCTATCTTCTCTCCAGAAAGTAGAGATTCCACAAGTAACTTTCCTGTAGGTTGTCAAACTCTTTGGATAGCAGCATGTCTATACAGCACAGTCATTAGCACATGCCAAGTATATTGCAGCAGCCAGATAGAAGTCATCCTTATTTGGAAGGGATCAAATATATGGTTAAAGTTGTTAATGACACACAGTCTGTAAATTTAGACACTACAGAATCAGTGAGATGCATGTGTGGGTAAAAGTACCTGCTGTCAAGTCTGACCACTTGATCTCAGTCCCTGGGAAGATATGGTAGAAGGAGAGAACAACTTCTTTGAGCTGTCCTTGGACTTTCTCACACAAGCACACACATACACAAACATCATAAAGGATACTGCTCACTGATACATCACACAGGCATGCTGACTTCCTGGGCATGTGACCTATGTGCTTGCTATTTATGGTGGGAGTGACCTCTTCTATAGTTGAACCCTCATCTGTTGTAATCTTGAAATTCTCAGTAAGTATTCAACAAGAAAGCTAGACTTTTATTTTATAATATATATATCTGGTTGTATCTTTCAAAAGATCCATTAATGAAGTTGAGGTTACCATTTATCAAATTCTATGTGTATCTTGAAGGCCTAGAAAGTATCTTGAGCAAGATATGAATACAAATGCATGACTTTAATCAGGACATAGATTTCTTCACCTGTCAACAAGGATACATTTATCTGAACACAAGAAAACAGTTAGAACTTATAAAAGACATAGTGGAAAAGAGCCCACATGGGGCATGGAAGTGGAGAAACTCAGAAAAGGTCTCTAGAAAAAAGAGAAGTTCCTGAAGGAAAACTAAAAAAGAAAAAAACAGAGGTAGACCAGATTGAAAAATGTCATTTCCACATTGCTGGCCATACCTCCCTGGATTTGTCTTCCACTCTTTCCATAATCATTCAGTGAACTTTGATGGAGACAATGAAAAATATAAGAGGAGAGATGAGAACAAATTCTTCTGAGTGTTCACAAGAGGGAGGCAGCCCTCCCAGCTGGTGAGAAGATATTTGGAAGAGGTTGGCATTGTAGTTGGTCCTTGGGAGGTGGGACTGTCTTGGATACAAGGCAACAGAAAGATTTTCTGAGGAGACAGAACAGTGGGGACAAAGGCATGAAATGAGAAAGCCTGGGGTGATTATAAAGACGAGTGCCCAGCTTTGTTCGACTGGAGAACGGGGTTCGTGAGGGAGAGCAGTGGGTGGCAGAGCTTTCATTTCTCCCTTTATTGATTCTTTTCCTAAATATTTCAGAAGAACAGAGGCCAAAGTCGGGAGAACGGCAGGCTGAGCCAAGTAACTCGTTCTTGGAGACAATCTTATCTCTGTCTTATGCTATGATGTATCATGACTCCCAATGTGGACACTGTCAGTCAAAACAGGGTTGAGTCATATGGTAGAGATAAACAATTTCCACATTTCCCTAACTTAAAAATGTTAACAAGGTTTATTTACTATCTGTGCTGTGCACCCACAGCAAATCAGCCAGGGCTCTGCTTCACCTTAGGTTGTCTTCTGCTAGGGATCCAGTCTTAACAAGCCTACTATCTGGAGCTCTGCTGGTGGACTTCAGAGCTGGAAAGCCAAAGAGTAGCTGTATACTGTCTCTTAGAGGATGTGGTTCAAAGGGTATTTGGGTCTCCTCTACTCACAATCTCATTGGCCAAAAAAATGTTATGATCATACCCAGTGGGCTGGGAAAGATGTAATCCAGCCATATTGCAAGTAGAAGTGATGTTGGGAATATCTAATTAATGGCAATAATGAATATAATTGTGTATCTCAAGTCAATTTGTTCCAAGACAAGCTTATTACTTTTTTTCCTTTGCTATAACAAAATACCTGAGGATAAGAATTTGTAAGGAATAAAACTTTAGGTCACAGTTTTGGCACTAACCTCAGCTCAGTTTGGACGATGTTCCCATGGTAGATAGCATTCTTTAGGTGGAAGTATATATAATGGGAAGGCAGAATGTTGAAAGAGAACAATGATTCATTCTGATGGGCATTTCCTAACTTGGTTAGCATTTATTCCCCATCCCAGGGCAACACCTCTGATGTCCTAACTTCTTCTCTACCTAAAGTGTTTAACACTTTTTAACACTACACAGTGGGGTTCAATCTCCCAGCACATGAATTCTTGGGGTACATACAGAAACAATATCCAAACCATAACAATTCATAATAACTACTTAAATTTATGTAAATTAGAATTCACTAAGGAGTTTTTACTTTGATGTTTTGGTAGTCGAAACTGATGACCAAATTTATTTATACACTAAAATGAAGGTTTAAAATAGATTTACCATGAACCCTCTTATATTTAGTCTCAAAATTAAATTCTTAGCCAGAATGCCAGCATTCTGGCTTTTATTTTTTACTGCTTTGCACTGATGTTTATAGCTTGAACAATATGATCAAGTATTGCTTCTGTGTTACTCTTGAATTTTCTCTAGTTTATGGGCTCAGCACTGCTTTCTCCTCTTCTGCACATGACAGATTATCACTGATCAATCATGGACCCCTCTTTTTCCATTAGTCCCAATTCCAACTCTTCCAATTTAGGGTTCCAGTTAGCTTCTGCCACATAATCAGTTTTAACTGTGATTTAACCAATTTCTAAAGGCAGAGTTCAAGGGAGTCTATTTAAGATGAGGAGCATGTCTGAGCAAGTAACATATCAATAGGAAAGACTCTTTCACATATGCACTGATTCAATTTCATCCTTTGGTTAATAAGTATAAGTAAGCTAACCATCAAATAATTCTAGGTACTACTGTGGCATAAAGGATGCTGGCAGAAAGAGTAAGTATGGTTTCTTCAACAGTCCAGAAAGGAACAAGAGAGGTAGGCAGAAAAACAATTACAAGACAGAGATACTATAACAATGCTAGCACAAAGGAATGGCTGATTATTTTGGCTCCACAGGGAAAACTTCATAGTGCTGAAGAGTGAGTGGGAATTTTCTTGAGGAAGAGAAACTAAAGGGACAGAGGCAGAGGGAGAATCCTCACAGTATAGAGCAGAAGACGGTGTCTGGGACATGGGAAGGAGATGGGTAGCTTTGCAATTACGAGGCAAAAAATGAGGTCAGGACACTTTTAAAGGTGTAATCCATGACTACCAGAAAGATCTAGGCTAGAGTTTCAAAGATTAGCAAAGGAGCGGAACAAATACTTATGAGTGCAAGGTTCTCCTCCCACTGATAGGTATCCCAAGGCTACCATTCCACCTGTTCACAGGACAACTTATTCACAGTTTCCTTGTTCTTAGCTTCAACTCAGGCTTCTTCTCTTCCCCATGGCCCTTTGTCTCAACTGAAAGGGAATAGAATCTTGTCAAAGGTACAGTGAATACTAAGAATAAATAAATAAAATACTCTCTTGGAAGATATTCTCTCAGTGAGTTGTATGCAAAACTTTTGTCTTTAAATTTGATCCAACAAACCTCTACTGCACCATTAAACCAGTATCTGCATGACTGTTGGTGATATGATACTCTCACAGTGTGGAACTTCACCTCCCTACAAACAAGAGGATTTTGACTCAAGACCAAGTCTTCAAATCTTTTGAAGACTCATCATATTGATGAGGTTGAATTTTGTCTGCATGCTGTTCATTGCTTGTAAGAGTTCAAGGTTTCCATTAAACTGAACCATTTTGCAAAGTGAGTCTGTCCTGGGGATGCTGCATGTGACTTGTCTACTTCATTTCTTCTTCTCTCTGGAGACTGACCTTCTTTGTTTGTGGGATGTGTGGTGAAGCAAGGCTACACACACACTATACTATTTTGTCTTTAGCCTATCTCTGAGGGTTTAGTCTATCTGATTATAATTCTGACCAAAAGGATACAGCTGGTCCTTAAACCATCTTCTATGAGTCTCTGCCTCTACTGTTACGACCTGACAGACATGTGTTTCTGTGATATTACATAAGTGGTCATGAGAGATTCACTTCTAGAATGCAGGCAAAAGGATTTTTCAAATTTTGTACATAGTTTTAGCTTCACTGATACAGGAACTATTTCACTACGGGAAATATGGTTCTTCTAAGAGTAGGATTTTGTTTTCTCTATTCAAAAGACCAGTAAGACTAAGACTTTAATCAGCTCTACTATTATAGTAGAATGAGTCTGCTTTGTGTCCCATTAACAGAATTCACAGTGATAGTCATATTGCAAAATGCATTTTCTATCTCAGGAAGCAGGAAGAGAAAGCAGGCAGAAGAATCAATTCTAACACAATGCAAGATACATTCTACAAAGGATGGGCTTGACAAACAACAAAGTAATGTCTCCAGTGTCTTCTCAGAGTAGATTAAGAGAGAGAAACTTACCCTGACCATCTTCAGACAGTCCCAAGCTTCCTTCTACCAACACTCACCTGCCGATTTCTTATTACCAAAGAGCAAGAGAGTTCAAAAGGCCCATTTCTTTCAGAAGGACCTTCCACCTCATCACAACATCCCAGGATCTCCATTGTGGTTGCCAAGGAGACATAGATAGTGGGACTCAAACTCTAAAGCTGTAAGTCATTTTTCATAAGCCACTGAATAGCTGGCAGATGTTGATGGAGTTGACTCAGTACCACCCAGGAGCAGAACTCTGTGGACAAATGTGGGAAGCTTCCAAGTGTATGACACAGCTGGTCACACCCTCTGTTCATACAGGAGGTTAATGCTCTGAGCAAGAAGGAAGACTTGCTTTAGTGCTGTTTTCAGCCACTGAGCTGGATGCAAGCCCCACACATTCTCTGGAGCCATTTCTTTAAGACTTTCTGACCCAGAGGTGGTCATACTCCATCATGGCAAATAGATGTTTCTGCCATCACCCTCTACAGACAGCTGTCTGCAAAGGCAGACAGGTCTGGTTGGTGCTCTGCTTATTTCTTTCTAGAAGAACGTTCCAAACCTTTCTTCCTCTGAATTGAAATTCCAACCACAAGAGAACGAGTGGCACCTTAAAGAGAAGAATTTGGAACAGGTAACCTTGCTTAAGGGAACCAATGCACGCTTCTCTGTGAGGACAATGAACAGATGATAGTACAATAGGGGGATTTTGATGGAAGGCCAAATAAGATAGATGTTTGCTATTTCTGCATCCAACATATATCTGAAATACATCCAGCTTCTATCATTGTGGCCCACCCTCTGGGTCTTTTTGGGCTACTGTCAGAACTGACTGTCGCCCTATTTTTACCCTGACCCATTTCCAATCCATTCTCACTGGCAGTCCAAGTCATTGACTTAAAACTGGTGTATTCATCTTCCTTGGCCACAGCTCTCTCAAGACTGAGAAAAAAGCCAATTACCTGCTGTGGTCATAAAGGGGCTGACCCCTGCTTGCCTCTCTGTCCTCGTTTTGCTCCATTCTCTTTCACTTGTTACCCTGACCTTGTTGTTTGCCTGTGTTTGAAGGCACCCAGGGCTCTCCTTCTGCCAGCCTACAACCCCTGCTGGGTCTCATCTCATAGTTGGGTTCTCTTTCTTCATTCCTCCCCTTTAGCTTCAGCATCATCGTGTCAAAAGAGGCCTTCCGAGCTACCCTGATGAAGAGAAACCTTCCCTTTCTCCTTAGTTTTTTAACTTGCTCTTACAACAATATACTTGACAAAAGCAAATTAAAGAAGGAGGAGATTATTCTAGTCACAGTTTCTGGATACAGAACAAGGCATGTTGGTTGGAAGATGAGGCAGTTGGTCACATTGCATCCATGATCAAAAAGCAGAAAGGGATGAATACTAGTGCTCTGCTGGCTCTTGTCTTTTTAGGCGGTCTAACGCCCTCATGCATGGAATAGGAGGGCCATCCACACCTAACATGTGTCTTCCCACATCCCTCAATTCACACAATCTAGAAATTCTCTCATGAGCACACTCCAAGGCTTGCATCATCAGTGATTCAGGACCAGGTCAAGTCAATATTCAATATCAACCAGCATAGTTTCCCTTCTCCATCACCCCTCACCCTAGATAAACTTGGGCTCTGTGAAAGAGTTTTCTTCTAGCATTTCAACCTCCTGATACTTATAATTGCCACCAAGGGAAGGTCATGGTCTTTCACTTTGCTCATAGACTCCCCTTTACCCAACCCAGTTCTCAGTGCTGACATAAGACTGGCAAATGATCTCCTCTCCAAGTCCTCAGTTCCTTTTTCCCATAGGGATAGAGATGGCACATTTCTCTTAGACTTGACAAGAAGATGACACCATGAAGGAAACAATTCTCAGCTATTGACTAGCTGCTGACAAGTGTTCAAAGATTTTTGGGTATTGGGGTTGGAGATGTGCAATTAGTTAGAGTGCTTGACTGGCATTCACAAGGCCCTGGGTTCCAACCTCAAACACCCCATAAAACCAGGAGTGGTGCTGCATGACCATGATCACAGAACTTGGAGGGCTGAAGCAAGAATATCAGAAGTTTAAGGTCAGCCTTGGCTGCTAAATAGTGAACATGAGACCAGCTTCTGCTCATGAGACAGTATTTAAATGTTTTAGGTGTGATTATTGGTGGCTGTTCTATTATTATTATTATTATTATTATTATTATTATTATTATTATTATACTTTGGTCCACCTACACATGACCTTAAATCTTAATTGAGTGGTGCATAGGTCTCCTATGATTTTCTAATGGTTGTGTGTGTGTGTGTGTGTGTGTGTGTCTGTGTGTGTGTGCACACACAGGCACACACACTATTCTCTTATTTTCATCATGGTAATGCATAACCCCAGCCTTCTGTTCTATTCCTTTTTATACCAGACAGCATTTTACTACAAAGAGCGGCTGCTGTTTCTCTAACGGCAGTCACACACTTAATGCTTCAATTTCCACATTTTATTTTATATGTAATTTAAAGCCCATGGTGCCTTAATTGTAAAATAGGCCTTATTAAAATAATAGCTTGAAAACCAGTGGGGCTCCCTGTGCCAAGCAATGAGAGTTTTTAGCGTAACGGCTGTTTACTAGGATTTAAAAAGAGACACAACCCAAATAAAGCTGTAAAGACATTTCTAGCGTGAGTGATGGGCCAAGGACCAGCTGATAATTAAGCTCTCCCCCAGCCCCCGCACCAGGTTTTTTTTTCCTTTCTTTGGTGCTGTCTGGAGCTTTCCTTAGCAATCCAAAGCACACTCTTTACTGCTTTTATGATTGATGAGGCGGGGAGGATGCTTCAGTACGAGGCAGCAACGCAGTGCTTTGATTAATGATGCTGGTGGGGCTCCCAGAAGACCAAAGAGAATAACACTTATCAGAAAGGCAGCTGATGCCACTGAGAGGGGCTGCAGCTCCCAGGGACCTGTCGATTGTGGGACTGGGGAATGGTGTGCCTTGAGGGTCTTTAATGCAGCCATACCCCAACCTCACCTTTGTAAAGGCCAGGGAGAGGCACTAATGGTTACTATGTTCCACTATTTCATAGTACTGGCCAAGGTCCCCTAGAAATCTCTAACACACAAGGCCTGCCAGCAGTCTCTGGCACTGTCTTCACCATAACAGGTTTTCTTCACTGTGATTTTTCTTAGCCAGTAAAAGTCAGGTAAAAAGATTTTATAGGTTAAGAACCTTAACTGCTTCTACTCATGGAGCTCCGACTTTACTAAGGCTTGTGCTAGATGCTCCTAATAGCTATGAGGTAGGTGTGAATATTCTTCTTACCACATGCCTAAAGAAACCTAGTCAAAGAAACCTAAGGTACAGCCCGGAGTCATCTTGAGCTAGAGAACATGGACTCCAGTCTTCAGTGGCACCAATGCCCAAGTCCGTGCTTTGGGTGACTCGGCAACCCTTACTTCCATGAAGACAGTCACAGGACTCATGGGAAGATGTCTACCAGCTAGGCTTCCTAGGATTTGGTCCCTACTGGTGTATGAAAGCTTGCATCAGATACTTTCCTGAGTCTCTAACTTCTTAACTATGAATTTAGACCCACCCTGCCCACTTCATAAAGCTTTTAGAAGAATCAAATATATTCACACTCATAATGTTCTTGGCAAAGTAAGAATCCCAGTGAACTCTTTGTACTCTGTACAGAAAGGCATGCATGAAGCAAAGCCATGCAAATTAAGATTCTTGGTTTCTGAACAACTTGATTTCCTTTCTGAATCCAAAATGCGTGACTTTGATGAGGTATGGAATCCGTCTGAATCTTAGCCTTCTGCCCTGCCAAAGTAGTTCAATACTCACCTCTCGGCATTGCCCGGAGCATACCATAAGAGTGTGCCCACAGAGCAGCTTACACACTGCCTGGCACCTGTGCTCCTCAACGATAGCTCACATCATCATTTCTTTTATGTCTTTCCTTCTGAGCCATAGCCGCCTCCTCCTCCTCCTCCTCCTCCTCCTCCTCCTCCTCCTCTTCCTCCTCCTCCTCCTCCTTCTCCTCCTCCTCATTATCTTTGTCTGCCTTTCCAGATGCCTCTCTGGACCTTTCAAGCATTACAAACTGAAAAGGAAAATAGGAGTCAAAGAGAGCCCGGAGGCTGTGGAGCTGTGGTTTTTAAAGTCAGTGTGCCTGTCCACAGCCGCACTCACACTCTCTGGGGACTGCCTACAGCAAGAAGCTGAGCTTTGCATCTCAGCATAGAGCACAGAGCGACTTTGTGAGGAGAAAGTGCTGTCCAGAAGACAGGTCTGTGTCACGGACAGACTTGTGTATCTGCAGTAACCCCTGTAAAGCATAGAGAGGTTCTCAACCTTCCTAATGCTGTGACCCTTTAATATAGTCCCTCATGTTCTGGTGACCTCCAACCACAAGGTTATTTTGTTGCTACTTCATAACTACAAATTTGCTATTACTGTTATGAATCATAATGTAAATATCTGATATGTGTATCTGATATGTGACCACTCTCGGGGTCTCAGGCCATTGGTTGAGAACCACTGCTAGAAAGGGAATTTAAACACAAGACAATCCAGATGGCCCCAATACCTTTCCATTCCCACACAGGGGCTGCAGATAACACTCTGCATCTTTCTAGGGGTCCTCTCATTCTTTATAATGGGGGTGAGGGTGCTGTGAACAGAAACATCAGGTAAGCAAGTACTTTGCACCAACTTGAACCAAAACTGCAAAGGAAAGCATGAAATGGTTCACAGAATTGTGAACCTAGATAGACCTAGCTTTGAATCATGGCTCTGCCATTTCTGAGTTCAGGGACCCCAAGATTCTTAACTTCCTCATTGTATTTCCTTCTAGAGGGAAGCAACTCAGCACGTTGCCATGGAAGGCAGATTTAGTGACCAAATACTACACCCCAACTCCACTCTGATGCACCCCACTATGTGAGCTTTAAGTAACCTCCCCCCATTACTTTATATAAGAAACTTGACAGGATGAAATGAAATAAAAAAAAATATGAGTTCTGTAGTAGCAAGCATTATACCGATGTCAGCCAGTACAATCAACCAGTATGTTTGTACAGATGGGCTGAGCTATATTCCAGTGAAAGAGAAACCTTGACACTTGAGTGAATTAGCACAATGACAGTTGGCTTCTCACTCATACAAGAGTAGAAATTTCTCTTCCATCAGAGAGCAGGAATCTTTACCTCATCTGACACCACCGTATCAATCAACCTGTGGCTTTAAGTTAGCCATAGCAGAAATAGAACAGCGTGGAGGAGCAACCTGGCTGATGTTTCCCGTGACACAGCCTCAGCTCCTAGCACCTCTGCTCACTGCTCCTCAGCCAGAGATAATTCTAATGCCACATCCCAATAAAGCAGTTGTTCTCAACCTGTGGTTTGCAACCCCTTTGAGGGTCTCATATTAGATACTTAACATTGTGAGTCCTAACAGCAGTGAAGTTACTGTTATGAAGTAGCAATGAAATAATTTTATGATTCAGGGTCACAGGAGGTTGGGGATTGTATGAGGAGCTGTATTAAAGGGTTGCAGCAGTGGAAAGATTGAGAACGACTGCAATGCAGAGTAGCTGCTGTTCCTGTAAATAAGGGAGATTGCCCAACTCATGGTGTCAGCCTATGGGGTGTAGAGAATGCTCAGCACTTTGTCTGGCTCCTGGGCAGTGTCAGCTGAGTGCTGTGGTCAAGGTCACTGCTTCCGACACTACCCCTGCCTGATTGATTCAGTGCAACTCTGATTTGGATCAAACCTTCTTGTGTTCCCAGGTTGTCTTGGTAGGTTCTAAGGGTGCGTCCATTACTTTTCAGTTGCTGTGATAAAATTCCATGACATGAAGCAACTTATAGATGAAGCATGTGTTTCACCTTAGGGTTTTAGAGTGATAAGAATCCATGATGGCCAGAGAGACGTGGCAACAGGTGGCTGGAGCAGGATGCTGAGAGATCTCATCTCAACTGTGAAGAGGCAGCAGAGAAAGTGAACTGGAAGTGGGTGGAATGGAAACTCCCAAGGCCCACCCCATTGACACCCTTTCTCTAGCAAGGCTGCACCTCCTAAAGGTCCCATAACTTCCCCCAAACAACACCACTAACTGGGGTTCAAATACTAAGTCCTCAAGTCTAGGGGTACGTTTATCATTCAAACCACCACACGTAGTAACGCAGTCACCATTTCTCACTGTTATCTATGTTTCCTTGCTTTTGTGCTCTGAGTCCTTTCCTTTGTCTTGCCTTCAAGCAGACCTCTAATTCAAATAACAGCCACAAGGTTGGGCAATGGTGTGTGGTGTTCAAAGGAGCTCACAGCGTCCACTCTGACCCTGGACCAGTTCACTCAGATAAGAAACTTTAGCCTAATGCCTCTTCTATGGGTGAGCATGGACTAGATATTGATGACCAAAGTAACCCAGAAGTCAGTCCACTTTAGCCTTGATTTTGGATAATCAGAGAGGTTAAGGGACTGCTTTTAAGTCACACAGCCAACTGAGCTGAAGTTGAGAACCGGTTAAAGGACTTCCTGACTCTCTTCTTGAGGCCTCTGAGGCTGGCATTTACTTTCCATAAGTAGCTACACACATTGTAAATCTTTTCTAAGCCTTATTTATGTCTCTTTGCTTCAAAAGACAAACTTAATACATAGATCAATCCAAGCCAGTCATACAGAAGACAATGGTTAACATGTTGTTCTGTTTCGGTCTTTTGGTGGCTATAAAGATGCTGTCCTAGCTCCAGAATCAGCTAACTGTTAATAGTAGCTGTCAAGTATTGAGCTGGATGCTGTGGACATTGTTATTTTGAGGCAAGAATAAACATCTGCAAAATGTCCCTAAATCATATCATAGGAGTAGCAGATTTCCAATGACAACAAAATATGACTGCTCTCCCTGGTCTACGTGGCAGTGCCCAAACAGGAAAGAAGATGGCATATTCTTAACTCGGAAATCTTAGGCTCTATGGGGAGATCCAGGAATACGGTGTGTAAATAAAGCATTGTGTAGATTTCCTCAAATTAATATTACTTTCATTTTTTAAATCCCACTTGCTGGATGCAATGTGAAGGATTTTAGAAACCCAGGTAGAATAGCTCTAATTCAAAAATTAAAGATCCTAAATTCCAAACCAGAGACTACTTGAGCGTGACAAGAGGCGTCCAAGTAGGAAACTCCACATCTGACCCTGTGGCCTGGGTCACAGACCAAATGGATCTGCACTCAGCAGACTGTGTTAAAATTGTCTTCAGTCTATATATGTAAGGTAGCTACATTACAAATTAGTTGGTCCCATTTCCAAGCTTTCTTGCTATGTCGCTGCAAATATCTCCAAAATCTAAGAAAAAAAAAATCTGACCATTTGGCATTG
The DNA here is from genome assembly GCA_019843965.1 of Rhynchomys soricoides. Lineage (NCBI taxonomy): Eukaryota > Metazoa > Chordata > Mammalia > Rodentia > Muridae > Rhynchomys > Rhynchomys soricoides. The sequence continues at coordinate 1,317,018 of JADRCH010000008.1, read as the reverse complement.
GGTAACCTACTGGTGTGCTCTTCTCTGGGGAATACTTTTCTTCCTCCTGCTCTCAGCATTCCTTAGTTGCCTACAGTTCTTTGTGTGGGGTTGAGACCTTCTAGGCAACCCCCACCAACATTACTATGCCTATTAATTTTTCTTTGTTAATTTCATGTTTATATTATTATGGTGCAGCAACACACATAAAAGTAACAATATAGAAACTGAGCAGGTTCTCCTTATGTGTCTAGGAATAAATGCATAAATGTATATATACATTTATTTATATAGGTGTATATTTACACATGTATTTACACATGTATTTATACATATATACATATAGTACACATATTCACATATACATATATAAGTGCACATATTTACACATATATGTATTTATGCATGCACATTTATTCATATATATATTAACAATTAAAGAAAAGAGTATAAATTTGAAAAAGATCAAGCAGGGATATATGGGAGGGCTTAGATGGAGGAAAGAAGCGGGGAAATAATATAATTATTTTAGAAACTCAAAAGATAAAATAACTAAGTCAAATTTAATTCACATCTGATCCCAAGCATTTCTGATTAGGGTTTCTCTGTCCATCTTATCTTCATTTCTTATATCCTGTGGGTGATATCGGGACAGTCATCTCATGAGATGACACTGGGGTTCACAGGCGTTAAGTAGCTGAACCAAGTCACATAGCAAATATCAGAGTTGAAATCAAACGAATTCCAAGATCTATCCTTCTTACACTACCAAATAACAAGATGTTATGGCGGGGGTGCTTAAGAGTGTAAGGGGCCTGTTGTTTTTCCCAGAGTTCCAAGGGTAGATAAAAATGTTGCCTCAGAGGATAAGGTACGAATGTGGTGCGCCTGAGCCAGCAGGAAGAATTCTGCCATAGTACACAGTCTGTTTCTACCAGAGAAACTTCACCCTTGTATTTCTTACACTGGACTTTCCCATAAATATTTTATTTTAAAGCTATGACTTCTGGCACTAGGCAGATCAAAAGAAAGGGAACCCCCATGCAGAAATCAAAACTCTATTGTATGTATGGGAGGGGGCCATGTGAATGCCACACTGTAAGTGTGGCCATCAGAGAATAATTTGTAGAAGTCAATTCTCTCTTTCCTCCATGTCCAATCCCTTTTTAAGTATGATGAACTCATGAGAAAGTAGATGTGAAGACTCAGAAGATTATTTACATATGGGCATGGAGTGAAAGATGACTGATCATGGTTTAGAGCTGAGCTCAGTGATGCTTTTGGTAAGAAGCAAACTAGTAAATATCTGGGGCTCTGCTGGCCACACAGGCTCTGCCATGGCTCTGCAGCCCTGCCAGCACAGTGAGAAAACAGCCACACTTGGTATGTAAGCAACTGAGTGTGAATGAGTCCAATCAGCTTTGCTCATGGTTATGAAACATACTGAGTGCTGGACAGAGCTTGCCTGGTGTGTGTGGACCCCTGGTTTAGAATGTATGGTTCTTGGCCAGTTCATGAGTTTTCTACAAGAAAAAAACTGTGGCCATAAGGACAGAAGGCTGTGTGAACCTGTTACTGTCTTACACTGAGGGGAAAATGAGAGAGCCTGGCTGGAAAGTATATGAGGATTTTATAAAAGCAAAGCACATGTAAACAAGAAAGTAGACGATACATGTTAGTGTGTTTAGGTAAGAGATTCAGAAGGATGGATGTATTTTGGGAATAATTAGGCACAATGGGTGTATGACATTGTGGATTAAGTCACCAAGTGCTATCATTATGCACACATTAAAGTGCTTAATTTTATTTGTGAATTCCACTTCAATTAAGTTTGTTTTGGTGCTTCAATAGCCAAAGCCTTAAAAGTAAAATGGTATGCCTCCTCTATTCAGCTGATCCACAGGTTGCTTCTTGCTTTGGGTCCCAAAACAATTTATGTTTCCCTAAGGCAGAAAAACAAATATTTTGCATAGCCATGTGGCAATGTGATTTGATTATTTTTTCCTGAATCAGTATTACAGATTTGATGTCGATCCCTAGCTTCTCTGGACCTGAGTTTCCCCACCAGCAAACACAGGTCATAGTGTATCCTGCTAGAGTTGTAAGCACTCAGAGAAATTTGAATATGCATAGTCTTAATCTCCTTGAACTTCTAAAGCAAAAAGCTAGAATCTCGGGTGGGGGACCTCCAGCAGCTGCTAACTTCTCACAGTTCCAGAGAGTGAGGAGTCCATGATGAAGGGGGTGGCAGATGTGGTTCCTGATGGGATCCTATTGTTTGGGTTTGTAGACATATGACTTCTTGTTGTGTAATCATGTAGCCTTTCCTTGTGTTGTAGGAAAACAAAAGCACTCTGTCAGTCTCTTTCTATAAGACATTAATTCCATCATGTGGGATTTACCATTACGAACTAATCCAAACCAGATTACCTTTTGAAGGCTTGTGCTGCAAACACTACCATATTGGAAACTAGAACTTCAATATGGGTTAAAAGAGAAGTATACATTAAGCCCATAAAGCACATACCACCTAGGAGTATCCATAGACATAGGTTGATATCTTTATTTCTGACAAGCCTATGGCACATATTTCTTTACCTGCTATTGTGTTTTTCCCTTATCATTTGCTACTAGTGGGTTTTATACAGCATAATTTGTTTTCTATTTCTCTATAACAAATTTCCCTCAAAATTTGGTCACTTAAAACATAAGCATTAATTCTCACACAATTAGAGTTGGATCCATAATATGGCTGCTAATAGTCATCTGAAGGCTCAACATATGGAGCAGCTGACTGACCTGGCAGTTGACAAGAAGCCTTGCTTCCTTGTCAAGTGGATAACATCATTATGCAGAGATCATTGGTCTCCCCCAACAGGCAAATCGTGAGAAAAAAGAAGACAGAGACAATGATCTTAGTGTCCATGTTAGTTAGTAACTGATAAACCAAGCTCACATGTATGGAAATGGTATTACATAAGAGCAGTGTAATGTTCTTCCTAATGCTGTGACCCTTTAATATAGTTCCTCACGTTATGGTGATCCCTGACTATAAAATTAGTTTTGTTGTGATTTTATAACTTTGTAATTCTTCTACTGTTATGATCATCATGTTAATATTTTTGGAGATGGAGATCTGCTGGAATTGTGACCCCCAGGTTGAGAACCACTGCTTATAAGGATTGTTTTTGGATAGTGAACTCACTGGGCCCCCTTATAAGCTGGCTACCATAGTACCTTATTAGCATGAATTCTGGTGAGCCAGTGATGATACAGAGGACCATTTAATCTGAAGATTATTAGCAACCAGAGTAATTTGTACCAAATTACTATTATAAAAAAGCATAACAACTAGCTGGGACATGGCACTGAAGGACAAGACAGAGTGGGCTATGAGAGCCATTTAAACCAATAGAGTAACAGGAATATATTTTGTAGGAAGTTGCATTTTAGCTGAGAATTAAAGGATTACTGATGGGTAATGTGAGATCAAAAATACCTTGAAATATTTAACACTGGATGTCTGTATTAATGAACAATTTAACCACTAGGATTGTACCTCAGAGAAATAAAAAGTTATGCATGTAAAAAAACCTTATCCATGAGTAACCATTGTGACATTACTGTAATAAAGCAGAAATAACTCAGATATTCACCAGTTTGTGAATGGACAAATAGGTTATGGCATACTCAAAAGAATGGAATACTGTTCGGTGAAAAAGATGCTTGATCCAACAAGGAAGATCTGCAAACATATGGTGACAAGGAAAAGAAGCCAGATACACACGGCTACTGAGTATCCAAAAGCCAGATACACACGGCTACTGAGTATCCACGTCTACCTGCATAAAATGGGCATTTATGTCCATAAACTGTAGAGGAGATGCCATAGATGGAGTAGAGTAATTATTGCCCCAGGGAGGGAATGTAAGTGTGTAAGGGAGTTGGAGGAGAGTGGAAAGTGACGGAATGGGAGGGGGAGAAGATGTGCACATGTCTGTGAGTATCTACATGTGTGGGGAGGTCAGAAGTGAACCTCACGCATCCTTATAGGTGATGTTTATCTTTTTGTTTCTTTGCTTTTGGATACAGTTTTTGTTACTAGTCTGGATCTTGGCAAGTAGATTAGAATGGCTGGGAGCCGGCTACAGGAATCGCTATAGGAATCTGTTTGTCTCTCCCTTTCCAGCAGTGGAATTACAGGCCCAAATCACCTTGCCTAGCTTTTTATTTTATTATTTTTCTTTTGTTAAAATGGGTTTGAGGGATTGAACTCAGGTTCTGTGAAACACATTTACAAATGTACTCTGGCCTTAACCTTAAAGCACTTCTTTGGTAGTGATAAAAATGACTTAAAGTAAATTGTATTAATATTCACACAACACTGAATGGGCTATTATCTATTGAACTGTACATAAATTGTGTGGCATTGGAATTGCTTTTTCAATGATGGTGAAAAGATAAACACGATCACTTAGTGGTTAGGTATGCCTGCTCTGAGTCTGATGATATGTATTCAACTCCTGGAACCCATATGAGGAAAAGAGAAAGGGGCCTCCAGAAAGCTAAGTTGTCCTCTGATCTACACCACACACACACACACACACACAGAGAGAGAGAGAGAGAGAGAGAGAGAGAGAGAGAGAGAGAGAGAGAGGCACAGATGCACATGTAAATGCATTCACACAAATAAATAAATATAAGGAAATCATTTTTAAAAGACAGGCTATAAAGTTGGCTCAGTGGTTAAGAGCATTTGCTGCTTTTGCAGAAGACCTGGGTTTGGTTCCATGTACCTATATCAGGTGTCTGTCTCAAAACTGCCTGTGAAGAGTTAATGACCTAAAGCAAGGAACCTCAAATAAACAATTCCCAACTCATAGACTTATAAAAACACCTGTCTGCCAAGAAAGCTAACATAGTAACAAGAATATCTGCAGTCCAGAGCTGAGACACTCCTAACTAGAGATCAGCATGCAATAAGATTATCCACTGGCACTATTCAGCCTTGAGACTACAAAGAACAAATCTACAGATAAATTTTCTGCCCCAGAATTCCCTTTTCTGTAGGACAAAGCACTGAAGCCCCATGCACTTGGATACAGTCTTCACTCCTGCAGAGACACTGTTGCTCTTCATTGTTCTAGACAATTTGACAATAGGAGGTCAGTCTCCTATTTTATCTCCTCATTGCCCCCATCAATCTCTTTCTTACAGTGTGTAGCTCCAGTTCCAGGAGACCCAATGCCCTCTTCTGGTCTGTGTGTGTACCTGCACACAAGTGGTGCACAGACACATGCTCAGGCACACAGTGCACATAATAAATATATTTTAAGAATCACTATAAAATCACTGCAGCAGAGGGACACACACACACACACACACACACACACACACACACTGCTTTGGAACCTAAGCCAAATATAGCTTTTTACCCATCTCCCCTGGGCAAAGGAAAGGAAATATGTGGCAAAATGTGAATTCCACTCTGTTTAGCATAACTTACGTAAGTGTGGTACAGTTGAGACCACTACAGGAAAAACTGATTTCAAGTCCTGGCACCATGATTAGCTGATTCACAAAAGATGTGCGCCTCCATCTTTTCCCTTCCCATCTGTCCTGTCTGCTTTTAATTTGGAGGAACCAGTTTTAATTTAGTGGCAGGACGCTAAACTCCATTTCTGTGAACACAGAATGACATACTTTGTGGAAAGGGGGACCTTCGGCCAAGATCTGACTCTTCAGTAACTGATGGAGATTGGCTGAGAGCACTTCACCAGAAACACTCTTCATAGCAAGTCACCCATTCTTCTTCCTCCCCTGTACCAGCTGGATGGCAAGCAAGCTAGGCTGGGTTACTGCCCATTTAAATACAAGCCATGTCCTCAACTACACTCCTGGGAACCTGAACAGAGGCCAGTCAATCCATCCTATGTATCCAAGGTCTTTTCAGTCCACAGCTCCCTCCATCCCCTACATGTTGGGAGGTTGTGGCCCAATGCACAGATTTCCTCATCCTTGGAAGGGAAGCACATCAGGAAGGAAGCTTCTGCATGAGGGATTGTTTTGTTCTGGTGAAAAGGACACACGTTTCATCACATTTGAAAACCAATTTTTTAAAATCTCACTCATATCCAACATTCTGTGTGAGAAGCAGGAAAGAACAAGCATTGAGTTACATCACCCCTGTGGTTTAAGAAATCTTTCTCACACTATGGATGCCCTTTGTGAGGCTTGGGATTTGGGAAGAAGAGACAAAGTAAAAGGAGCAGAAGTATAAGACAGAAAAATACAATTTCCTCTAAGCAATAAAGAATGGGTAAGCAAATTGAACAAAAAATACAGAACTTTCAAGAGACTGGAATCTTCTAGGATATATAGATGGTGGTTGAGAATATATCACACTTTTTTAATTAATAAACTGCGTTTAAGTCCATTTATCTTGAATTTCTACTGAATTCTCATCATGGTACCTACAACAAAGTTGGTTTTAAAAAATGTTTCTAAATCTGCCACTGGGAAAATGAGTAGTTAGTGAGTGCTTACTGTGCAGCCAGCATTTCTGTAGGTCATTGGTGTGGGAAATGGAATCCATGAAGTTTATGGGGTGCCCTGTGCAGAATCCTAGCAGGAGGCACAGGCCTTGGAGTTGGCTACTCCTGTACCTGGGCTCTTTATATCTTCTCTCTGCTACTCACCAGTTGTATGGCCTGAGGAAAAATTATTTAAATTCTGTAATTCTTAGCTTCCTCAAATGGAAATATAGGCAATACTAGTGTCTAAGTGAGATCAAAGTAAAAGACATTTAGAAAAGCTTCTAGACCTACCCCCATCTTCAACCCTGCAATTTGTCCTGCCTACAAGATATACAGAGATAAAGATGGAACAGAGATTGAGGAAATGACCAACCAATGACTGGCCCAACTTGAGACCGATGCCATAGGAAAGAGCTCAACCATAACATTATTAAAAATAATCTGTTATACTTGCAGACAAGAACCTAGTATAACTGTCATCTGAGAGACTTCAACCAGTAGCTCATGGAAACAGATGCAGAGACTCACAACTTGATATCCATGGGAGGCCTCCTTTTTTCTGAGCAGAAAGAGAGAAGGGGATGGGACGAGGGGAGGTAAAAGGAAAGAACTGGACGGAGAGGAGGGAGGGGAAGCTGTGATGGGGATGTAAAGTAAAAAAATAAATTTTAAAAAGAAAGGAAGAAAATCTTCCAGAACATCAGAGGTACTCAGTACTGGTGGCTGCTGTCACAATGTCATTGTTAGAAGAGGCACATGGCTTCCTCAAGTGATGATTCTTGCAGCTAGTCTTCCCAAGATGTCCTTGGGTTGCCACCTTTATTTAACATAGATTTGGTTGCCCATTTCTTCTTCAAGCCACAGCGAGGCCAACATCACACACTGCTGTTGATTTTACTTAAGTATGAAGAGTTCTGTTGTCCTGAAACCAATGTGAGTTTTGTGAGAACCGTCTCTCTATAGAGGGCAAGGTCACTGTACCCCAGCACAAAGAGCACAACATGGCTCACTAAGTACTTAAGTTTTGTTTGTTTGGTTGTTTTTTGTTTTTTTCAAACTTATTGTATCCCTATTTAAAAATCCCTGCATATTTTAAGCAAACTACAGCCCACATGTTACTGGTCAAGTAACATTAGGGAAGGAAGTGGGGGTGGAAATAAATCCTAGAAAGATGGAGTGACTGAGGTGTGTGCTACATGAGCAGTCTCTGGATATACAGATGAGTACCTGACCTCATTAATTCTCCACCCAACCCCACCAATCACCCACCCACTCCATGATTAAGAAGTCCACACTATTGTAGGTACTGAGAGTCAAATAGAAAGGACAAATGTGATCCCCAAACAAATTAGGTGAATGATAAACAAAGAACTCATGGGAAGGACCCAGATAGGAAGTGCTTTGATCTGGCTGGGGTGAGTGGTTTCTGCTGGAATTAGTCAGCTCTGAGTTTGTGCAAAATCACCCATTGGCTTTAAGTATATAAGCAACAGTCAGAGTTTTGATGTTTAGGGCTTCTGGTTGCTGTGATAAAATGTGACCAATTTAAAAGAGAAGAAAGTTGGGTTCTGATTCAAGGTTTCAGAATTCTAGGTGTTTTGCCCTGAGCGCTGCTGACTCTGGGTCCATAGTGAGATAGAACATCATTGTCAGTGGTGGGAGATGGGGGAGGTATATGAGGCAGAGAGGCTCAATCATCTCAAGACAGGAAGCAAAAGGAGAGGGAGATAGAGGGAGGGGGGGGAGGGAGATCGTGTTACTCAACTTTCCCTGTTCTATTCCACCCTGGTTCTCCACTCAGGTCTCTTGCCTCCTGTACCATTTATAGCTAATCCTCTCTGGAAGTGTCCTTACAAACACACCCAAAGGTGTGTGCTAATAGTCCTCTAGGTGCTTCTTAATCTAATTCCATTGAAAGACAAGATGATTGCATCACAAATGTGATCTAGTTTACCTGTTTATACATACAATTTTATATATGTATATATAATTTTTTTATATTTTATATAAATATTTATACATAAAGCCATTACATCTATACATAAATATTTCTATAAATAAGTACATATTTAACTATATATAGTGAAAGATAAGGAAGTCATATTTGACTTATAGGTTATTGTTTGCTGTTCCTGAGATTAAATCAGTGGTTCTCAACTTCCCAAATGCTGTGACCCTTTAATGTAGTTCCTTATGTTGTGGTGACCCCAAACCATAAAATTATTTTCTTGCTTCTTCATAACTGTAATTTTTCTACTGTTATGAATCCTAATGTAAATACCTAATATTCAAGAGATCTGATATGCAGCCCCAAAATGGGTCATGACCCACAGGTTGAGCATCATTGGCTTTAGTCCTAACAAGAAATACCATTCCACATTCATTAGGCAGATAACTCAGTGCTAGTCTAGGTAGAACTCGGCTATGAGTGAACATAAAGAGAGCTCAGTAAGGAGGATCTGTCACAACAGTTTTCAGGAAAGGGTAGATTCAAACTCCAGTCTCATCCATTGTACTACAAGTGGCTTAAGACTAATTATGAATTATTTGATAAGTCCCAGCTTGTTCATCTTCAAAATAAAGACAGCCATAGTTCTAGTCTTATGTAACATTATAACATCATTCATAAATGTGAGTAACTGATATTATTTAACCTCAGGCAGGATTTAGTGAGACATTACATAGAAGTTCCATGAGATGTCTGGTGTACAGTAACTAGCTTGAGTTCAGAAGGAGTGAGGTGTAGCTTTAGGAACTGATGGTCCTGGGCTTGAGGTCTGCTCTGTGAATCATCTAACTGTAAGCCACATATGGCTACAGCACATTATTTTTTAAGAGTCATACCTCTTTAAAAATGCAAAAGTTACTGTATTATTTTTAGTTTATAAGCCATGAGGGGTATAGTTTGCTGACCTCTGGTCTATTCAACAGAAACAAACAGAATGCAAAGCATATCCTGAGGCACACATGTGATTTAATTTTCTCCCTCCCCTCCTCTCCCCTCCTCTCTCTCTCTCTCTCTCTCTCTCTCTCTCTCTCTCTCTCTCTCTCTCGTGTGTGTGTATGTGTGTGTTACATGCACATGGATGTGAATGCAAGTACGCATGTTCATCAGCATGCTTATGGAGGCCAGAGGAAGACAATGGCTGTCTGGTCTTATTGGCCTTTATATTAGTGCTCAAATATTTTGGACAATAATTCTCAGCGACCCATAAGCTTGTGAATTGGCTAGGCAAGGTGGCCAAGGAAATTCAGGACTGCCAATCTCACCTCCTAAACTAACTAACTAACTAACTAACTAACTAACTAACTAGATAAATAAACTAACTGGGGTTACAGGCATCAGCAACCATTGCAAGATTTTAAAAGCAGTATTTCTGTCTTTATTTTAAAGATGAGAGAGCTGATGCTTTAAGAAATTTCATAATTTGTCTTAAATCACATAGCTAACAGTGGATGGGACTAGGATACTCAGGTTCTCCTACTTGCAGACCAAGAGCTATCACTCACGGCCCATAATTTAAAATTCTTTATTAATCTAACTAGGCATGAAAACCACAGGTAGATAATTCTGCTAACAGTTTACTTAATCTGACATATTCTATAAGTTAACCTCACCATAAGTAATGAGTAGCAAAAAAAAAATGTTAAGCAGTCACTCTGAATACCTTTTCATCTTTTTCATATTGATCTTTGAATTCCTGTTTGAATTGTACATTGCTGAGGTGATCACAGGTATGTCAAACCATCTGTGACAAGACAACGAGTGGCAATTGGGAAAGGGAAGTTCTTTTCCAAAATAAGTATAGCCATAGAACTAAATCGGTAGTGTCCCTAGGGTGATTTAGCGAGATGTGTGGGAAGTATTGCAAACAACACCTGGGGACATCTATCCAGCAGATTATCATTGCCAATAAGAACTATCCTGAAATGCAACAATGTTAATGAGTAATAGGGGGGCAAAGACGGGTATTCTCTATCGTTCTCCCTTCTGCATAAAAAATCTTCTTCTTGAGGATCAGATGTCTTTTTCAAGCCCCTGGAGCTTCCTTGATCACTACTTTCAGGATCCCAGAACTGTTTTTCTGGCTCATTGAAAATCAACTCTCCTGAGAGTTGGAGCAGAAGCAAGAGGCCTGGCAATAAAACATGGTGTTTAAGGAATGAGTCTCAAAGACCCTGGAAGGGTAAGCAACATCCCCTCTTAATCAACCTCTAGACTTGTTCTCTAAGAGTCTCCTTGAGCAATCTCACACATGGTGTGTGTGTGTGTGTGTGTGTGTGTGTGTGTGTGTGTGTGTGTTCTTCCTGTTTCTTATTTGATTCCCTCCCCCACATTTCACTTCCTTGCCTGAATTACTTGTACTCTGCAGGAGCTATAAAATCCTAGGTGTCCAGATGGAGGTCTTTGAGAACGATGAGGGAATATCCCATTGGAACCAAAAACTCCAGTCTGCTTTATTCCTCTAATAGCTGGGTACTGCTGGGCATCCTCATCTGAGCTGATCTCTTGAATAGTCAATGGCATGATGATACACTTTGCTCTTCTCCTGCTTGGATGTAGAAGCAAATCTCATCAGGGAAGCCTTAATCCTTAGATGCCAAGGGCCAGCCCAGATTTCATCACCAATATTGTGATGGATCAAGAAGATCCTTACAAGGAAACAACAAATCCCCTGTGTTCAGGTTGCCCAGCCTAACTCCTTTAAAGAGTGGCTTTCTAAATCAAGAGAGTACCTCTATGCCATAAGTCAACTTGTATGACTTAAGAGACCCAATTCTTTCCAAAGGGTCTCTTACAGATTTAAAGGCCATCATCTGTGAAGTCCATACTAGCTGGGTAACATTGGGCTGATTACTAAGCTTTGCTGAGCCGTGGTTCCCTTGTGAATAACTGTAAGGCATAATGGTATATTCATGGGTTGTGGCTATGTAAATAGAGTGATCAACTGTTATTAGTTAAAAGAAAGAATTAACTAAGAACCTGGCACATGAGAGCTACTGTGGTGATTACTAATTGTTCTCTTTCTTCAGTGAGGTGAATGGTTGCTTGGAGAAATTTTCTTTCATTTCTTCCCAGTGTCATGTCTCAAGCCCTCCCTTTGTACCTGGTATGTTAAGGAACAACTGTCCCTAAAATATGATGCCTAGCTGAGGAATTCAGGGCCATGAGACTACTAGAGACAGGGAATTTGAATGACATCTTTGAGAAGAAACAGGAATTTGGGGCTGGGGGAGGAGACCCTCCTTAGCTTATAACTTATTCCTGCAGCAGTAGAGTCCTGACTAGCCAGATCTGCAAGGGTCATATTCCCATGACATGAGTACCATGCTTTGCTGCCCCTGCTGGGAGATGGCCTGGCACTTAAATGGGTATAGTTCATACAAGCCCTTCTGAGGTGCTTTGATGGTTGTCATTTGAAACTCAACTACTTGGGGAGGGTGAAGAGAGTGGTACCAATTTGTTTGCTGTGTGACATTCCTACATCTGGCCAAATCTTGATACAAAGGATTGCATTTTCTTTGTGTTTGACTTGGGCAATCCTGGAAAAGATTATCCTCTTCTGGATGAGAAAGAGCAGCTCCATGTTACAATTATAGTTACTTTCATTACCAATAAAACAATGGGAGTGAAAATTAATATTAATGAACTAACATATTATCTCTTGTGTTACATTAGGACTTTTATAAAGGCAAGCCTGTGCATATGTGAGTCAACAGAAAGCCAAATTTGGAATTGGCAAACATTTTACATAGAACATGAGAAAACCACAAATGTTTACACTCCCATGTACCTCTAAAATTTCTTCAACCATGTGCTAGGGACCAGCAAATGTATTTTACAGAATCCATAGAGTAATGACTTTTTATTTATGGACTGCTGGAGTGACCATTCAACTTTGTCCCTGTTCTGTTAAAGCAGTGATTTAGAAACTAATGGGTGTGGCTATGTCCCAATGAGACATTAAAAGCCACACACTAAGATGGAGTTCAGTTGATAGAATGCTTACTTAGAATGCCCAGAGTTTGATCTTTAGCACCATGGAAAATCAGGTATGACTGTATGTACCTATAATCCCAGAATTCAGGAAGTAGAGTCAGGAGGATCAGATATTTAAAACCATTCTTAGCTATGTAAGTGAGCTCCAGATCAGTCTGGGCTACATGAGACCATGTCTCCAAAACAAAGAAACAAAACCATGCAACCAGCTTTGGTTTTGGGGGGGTGGGTACTCTCAGCTAACCCCTGTTCTCATCTAATAAACAATAGCCAAGAAAATATATGAAATCTTTACAAATGTATCTTTGTTATTACAGCCTAGGGTAGATTCAAAATAATTATGTTTTCAGACCAGGGTAGGAATTAAAAGAGTGAAAGAGATAATATTTTCTGTTTGGGGGGAATCACAGATATGCATAGTTCCAATCTCTGAGAACGAGAGAAAAATGAAGATAATTAAATTGGATAGAAGGCAGTGTGAACACATGCATTCAAGCATTCAAGTAAGCCTGTATATACACACTCATTGGAAACCCCCATTCTAGACACAGACTGAGTCAGTAGTGACTCAGTTATTGTAGAGGATTTTGTTTTTACTTTTGTTTCGCTTTATGCAGACATTTCTGATCTACCTACAAAACAGACCATGAGCAATGTCTTGTCCTACTTAGGCGAAAAGCAGGACAGGTGCAATCTGGCCTTTTGTAAGGAGCCCTGAAGGATCCATGGAAGTCATTAGAAGCAAAAAATTAAAAAGTAATAAAAAGCTGGTTATATTAGTGTTGTAACTGGGCATTGACACCATATGACATAATTGGCTCTCGCCTCTGTGCTCCATCTGACTCAAGCATTCTGAAGCCGTTTCGTAACACCAGTGAACATCTGCTGGGAATCAGAGTCCTACACCCAGAGAAGGAGAACGTACAGAGGGCGTGGCTTCCCTTAAAATGCAATAATATGGTGTTAAAGTGTCACATATCTAAATTTGCGGCAATAATTATATAAACACAGACTAGGAGACTGTAAGGGGGTGGGAAGCTACAGCAGTCTTAAAGACGGTAACTTGGGAGAGGCAGCTTGAGAGACTTCAGCGAAGTCAGTTAAGTTTTCCAGGGGTTGGAATTGAATATATTAGGGAGGAATCAAGATGAATCTAGTCATGTTTTTACTGCTGTTTCTTTTCCAAGCCCTTCCTCACTTGAAGCCAGAATTATGTATTAACAAGCAGAAATCATTAACTTGGGCATTTCATTTAGCCAAACACTATAAGCAACAAAATAGGCTTCCAAGCTGCCTGAAGCTTTCTTTCCACTCTTTCCCTAAACTGAACTCACACAGATACTTCCGGAAACAGCCTTTTTAGAAACCCACCTCAAAACATTCCGTGATGCTTACTCTGACATGAGTCGAAAATTCTGTGTGTGTGTGTGTGTGTGTGTGTGTGTGTGTGTGTGTGTGCATGCACATACATGTGCACAAGAGAGACAGAAGTGTGGAAGAGACGACTTGAATCATAAGAGATTAGCTTATTTGCAACTTCTTCCAAATTGCAACTTTTTGTGGGTTCACATGGTCTCCCAAGGACAAAGTAAAGTATCTTTCAGCACAGGTCTAAGTCTGTTTCTGAAAGCAGTTAGTAGACTGCTCGTGTTCCATTCGAAAGGTGATAGACAAACTAGACTTTGGGGCAGAGTCTCTCTCTCCAACCAATGGACCCCATCTCTCTTTTTTCCTCCCTTCCTCTCTCTCTCTTCCTGTGTGTGTGTGTGTGTGTGTGTGTGTGTGTTTATGTGTTTCATGTTCAAATGTTCAGAAAGTTGAAGTGAGACTCCAGTGCCTAGATTCCCTCAACGAATGGGTTTGTCAGAGTGGTTAAAATTCCAAATTTCCTCTTTCATTTCTGATGTTTCCTTGCAGGGGTTAAGAGTTTTGTGAGTAATAAAACACTACATTTAAAAAGAAAATCTTAACTACTTCCAAAACAAGCACTCCCAGGGATTAGCCTGCATTGGACAAGTTAGGACATATGATTTCTTCCTTCAATCACATTTGCATCATGTCCACAATCTGTCAAATTAAATATCACTCATATTTTGCTTATTTTTCTTTAAAGTGCCTTTTTCTCCACATTAATTTGCATAAAAGTGAAATTTTGTTGCTGCTATTAAAAGGAAAACATTTCTACTTGTCATGAAGGTATTTGCTACAAAAACATGAAGAAGACTGAAACACACTCCTACAATGAACAATCTAGTCACATACACTTTGGCCAAGGTTCTGTGGGCAGCCAGCTCTCTCTCTCTCTCTCTCTCTCTCTCTCTCTCTCTCTCTCTCAGACAAGGAAGATGAGCAAGCATTAGGGAGCTGCTGGAGGGCAAACTACATCACAAAGAGACTCTCTTCAGGGAGGGAGAGTGAGAACTGAAGAGAACCAACCTCACCATAGAGTCAACACTGTTGAATGTCCACTCTGAATGGGATCTCTGGGCTCTACAGTCCTTTGCTCATTTGGCAATTTAGGGATTATTCTGCTAGGTGTTTTATGCCCTGTATATAAATCTAGCTGTATGTATAGTTGTTTGTGTGAGAAAGTGTGTGTGTGTGTGTGTGTGTGTGTGTGTGTGTGTGTAAGCCAGAGGTCTACTTTAGATGTCAGCACCATACACCTTGTTTTTCTCACTGGCCTGGATCTTGCTTGAGTAGGCTAGGCCAGCTGGCTGGCAAGCCAAAAGGACCCACCTCTCTCCATCTCCCAGCCCTGGCTATTCCATCATGCTTGCCTTCTGTTTTAATGGGTTCTGGAGGATTGAACTCAGGTTCTTTTGCTTGAAAGGTGAATGCCTAACTGACTGAGGTACCACCCCACCTCACATTATCTAATGAGTGCCCCCCATACACAATGTACTTCTTGCTCCTCCTGCTAATTGGCCATTTAGAAAGAGGCATAATCCTTACTTTTTTTCTATGGCAACAAAAGGTGGGTCGCATGATGATCTCAGGCCATGCATCCTCAATGAGAAATCTTCCACTGGCTGTTAGAAATGTTTTCACTCAAAATTATTTCTTGAGTCTATTGACAAAAATGGTGGTGCACATCTTCAATCACAGGGCTGGAAAGACAGAGGCAGGTCTATCTCTGTGAGTTTAAATTCTATGGATAAATTCCCCCACTGTATTTTATGCATTTTCATTCAGAGAACTCTTTTTTTCTCCCTCAGAAAAGGGAAACATTTTAAATGAGGTTCAGTTCTTTTTGATTCTCCACTGAGTTGACTGTGTACATCAACGTAAAGACTATGATGACTCACAAAAGCTCATCCACATGTGCATTTAACCACACATAGGTGGGAGTCAGACAAGGGGCAGTCAATCTGACATGCCAGCTTTAAGTCTTTGAACCCTTTTTAGCCCAGTAGTTTTTCAAAGGAAGCTTTTACTGGGCCTAGTATTTCTAATATATGTAGCACAGAAAACTGAGCTACAGCTCCCGAGAAAGCTAAAGTGTATGGATTTTAGTGCACATCTACTATAGGATAATCGTCTGGTTGCCAATCAGGATGTCTAAAAGTCCCTGTCCCCTGGCTGTAGTCCACATTGTGTGCCTTTACTGAGGCAGCAACTCCATCATGAGGCTCGGTGGCTTTATTCATTGAAGTAAGTTCTGAGAGAAATGAATTGATCATCTGCGCAGTTTGGTTATCACATTTTACTGGCACGAGTCTGCCAAGTTAAACAGTCAACCCCTGTTATGGTGACGGTAGAATTGGAGTGTCTACAAGAGCAGAGGAGATGGACTGTTAACTCGATATAAACAGCTGTATAAACAAAGTTTCTGACCAGTGGAAAATGTTAGCCAGTATCCAAGGCAAGGGAAGGACTTTAGACAAAATATCAGAGGAGCTGCGGAAGGAACATAACATGTCCCCAGACTCAGTGGGGGAAAGAGGCAAAAGGTTCCTTCCCATGATTAGTGTGAGTTTGAATCTGATGAGGTATCCTGCTGAAGCATAACGGAAGGGGCATGAGAGTAGGGTGTGTTTTCATCAACCAGCACAGCTCTTAGAATCATGTTGATGCCGAGTCTGAGTCACAGTGCTCAAAAGATCTGTTATTCATTGCTGGGGCATATCAGATTTAACAAGGAAAGTACAGAGTGTAATAAGTATGTAATACCATCTTTTGTAATACCAGTATTTCAGAGATTTTTTTTTTTTTTAAATGGCGAGGACCAAAGAAGTTCTGGGGATGTGTCTGTGTCATTCACAGGTATTCAGTTAAAAAGCTCTATAAGTCAATGACTCAACGATATGATATGTTCAATCACTTTGAAAAACACCAGACCCATGAGACTACATCTTCAGTTTATATGTGGATCCCAATATATATTTATGGATAAGAGCAAGTTTTATGAGGGAATGGGCTCTTCTGTCTCTGTCTCTCATATAACCAGAGACTCATATAGTATGGTCATAAAGTCATCTATTAATAAATGATAGAGAGGATTATACATTGATTGAAAAAAATATCCCAGCCCTCCTGTTGAATGTAACAAATTAAGGGAGAAATTAAGATATAAAGTGCTGGTCTCACCATCACCATGAAGATGATCTTGGCAGGGAAACAAATGACCTCAAATGTAGTCTATCTGTTAGCTAGAAATGACATGAATCAGTCTAGCCATTGGGTTATTGTTATTTTGTGTACGTGCATGTTTATGTGCATACAGGTGTGTGTGTGTGTGTGTGTGTGTGTGTGTGTGTGTGTGTGTGTGTGTGTGTATCCAGGTATGGGCACACATGTGGAGGTAAAAGGACAACTTTCACTATCTGTCTTTGGACATCAGCCATCTTTATTTTATGTACTTGAGTCAGAGTCTCTCACTGACCTGGAGCTCAGCAAGCAGGCTAAGCTATCTAATAAGTAATCTGCTTGCCTCCACTAACCACTAGGATTACAAGTATACACTACCATGACCGTCTTATTATTATTTTCTTTAAAATGTTTTTAATTCATTGGGTGGGTTTGGGGGAGTAAATGTATATGTGAATTGAGTGGCATATATGTGGAGATCAGAAATGCAGGAGCTGATTCTCTCTTTCCACTCATGTAGACAGGGATCTAACTCAGGTTGTAGGCTAAGCCATCTCATTGGCCTGGCCTCTTGTTGTTGATGGTGGTGGTAGTGGTATTGATGATGGTATTGATGATGGTATTGGCGATGGTATTGGCGATGGTATTGGCGGTGGTATTGGCGGTGGTATTGGTGGTGGTATTG
>JADRCH010000008.1:1257898-1299217 GCA_019843965.1 Rhynchomys soricoides | reverse complement strand
TGGTGGTATTGATGGTGGTATTGGCGATGGTATTGGTGGTGGTATTGACGGTAGTGGTAGTATTCTTTTTTTTAGTTTGGCAATCAGAGGGCAGCCTGCAAGGAGTGAAGCTATAGGAGTCATTTCTCTCTTTCCATGAGCTCCAGGGAACAAGCTCAGGTCATCAGCCTTGGCAATAAGCATCTCTACCCACTGAGCCATCTCCTGCCATTTTTATTTTCTTATAAAGACTTCAGATCCTCATGCTTGTAAAGGAGACACTTGGCTGACAGAGCTTTGTCCCCAGGCCTCAGCACTGTACTCTTTAAATAGACAATGGAAGAGCCAAGCTGCAGCTTACCTGGAGTTTACACATAATGATTACACTTTTCCTATTTACACAGCACTCTGAATTTGTAGGGAAACATTTTTAAGAGTTTTAAAATAAAACTAAATCTATGATTTTTTTACAAGCAATAGGGTGTTTAGTGTGTCTAGCTATTTCACCAAACAACCCTCCCTTGTCTCCTTTTGAAGTGACAGAGAACATACTTTCTATCTCTTACCCATCCTTCTTCTCCATTAGATTGTTTAAATTAGCCCCTTCTTTAATTTTATTCACTAGACTTTCCACAACAAGAAGATCCTGGAAGTTAACATTGCAAGAAATGGTCCTATCTTGCTTGGAAAAAAGAAAAAGTGGAGATGAGACAAAATGTGTTTTGGTGCATAAAAAGGATTTCCTCCTTCGTAACAAATACAAGTAAACATGCCTAATTGCATCCTAGGGATTTTTCTAATTATTATTATTATAGAAAACAACATCTATAAACACACATGGTAAAACCTCATGAGGAGTCCTAATCCAAGCAAGGCCCAGCAGACACACATATGCACGACATGATGTTTTTAGGTCCTAAGTTTCTAGGTGATACAAGACGTGGCAGAGACAGGAGAGTAGCAGGAATGGAAAGGCTTAGAGAGGTGGTCCATTGAAATGTGGGGGTGCCTTTATGCTGCAGAACCCTTCCCTGACTCCGCCAGATGAGACGCTTGCTTCCTGGGGAGTGGTGCTACAGGACAGATGCATGGGCAGATGCAGCTCCTGCTATATCTGCATTTTCAGCTCATTCACCTCAGCTTGCACAGCAGCACTAAGGACTACAAAGAACAGAAATTAGTAATGCTATTGTCCTAGATATTTAAGCACCATCACTCCTCATTTCATTTGTTTTTTGTTTTTTGTTTTTTTAACTTAAAATAACCACTGCTGTGCTATTGAAGGAAGCCAGGAAACAAAGCAAGCTGCAACACTGAGTTGGCTTCCTCTGATTCTCATTTTCCTTGGATGATACATCAGAACACCTCTACAGCTTGCTACAAATTGGGCTCAGTATTAAAGCTGGCTGGGTACACAGGATACCAACCTACCTAGAACCATTTCTCCTAAGAACAGGGTGATTCTTCTTCCCCATTCCTGGCTTGGGGGAATTTTTGGGTTTTTTAAAGGATTTATTTGTTTTTACTTGATGTGTATGTATCTTACTTTAAAAATAGGATCTGGGGAGATAGGTCTTTTGGTAAAGTTCTTGGGCTGAAGATGTAATGACCTGAATTTGTGGTGACATGTATTGTTAAAAAGCAGGCATGGGGGGGAAACACATACGAGAAGCTTGAACACACACACGAATGAAAGTGGGGATAAATGAGCCCCAAAAGCCGCTGCCGATTATCTTGTAATGCATACAGAAGAAGAAAGGAAGAAGACTGAGGCTAGGAACCAAGGGTCAACTAACTTTCACCGTTTATCCATGATTTGATGCAAAGTCAAGGGTGTTTAAAAAAATTCATAGATCAGAAACCAGTAGCCTTGTAGCATGCCAGGATAGCAAGAGAAAATATTTGATTTAATAAGTACTTGTGGATATAACTTAATATGTAGGTTGCTGTATTGTGCTTGCTCCAAGGGATTTAATTGTTAGGAAGGAAAAATACTTCCAGCAAAACAAATCAACACATTACTGTTAGAGATTCAAGGCCTTTCTCAGCATTGAGGACATACTTATCCTAGGAGGGATAACAGAGACAGCTCCAGAACTCTCTATTTCTCTTTCTCCAGAGCTATGGCCCATATTTGAATGGCTACATTTATATATCAATAAACCAGCCCATCTTAAACTGAGCATTTTGTGTAATTCAGCAAAGGGTGAGCAAAGAGAGGAGTCTCTTTTCCAGTTGTATTTGCTGAGTCTGGGCTAATGGAAGGAATAGATGGGATAGAGGAATAGAGAAGACAGAGACAAAACAGGCAGAGGAGAAAGATGGAGAGTAAAGCTGGTATTTGGGGGGAAGAGGGTCACTGGGCAGCTGGTGTGACAGGCTTGGTCACTGTGGGAATGAGAAGAGGACGTTGGAGTGAGTAGGGGGTGCTGGGTGGAAAAACATGAGTGCCAAAATAGACAACAGTGAGGGAGAATCTGCGATGGAAAGGAGAAGCATCGCCACTCTCCTGCCGTCCACTCTGTAAAATGAGATCTTACTCTAGACCTCTTGTCCTTACCATAATGCTTGAGAAACGGCTGCTATTCCTTGTCTAAATTCTACCCTGGGGTCCTGATGAGAGGACTGAACGTAGAAGAACACTATCCCTACATAGTGTTTGGCAAACTCCTCCAGGAGCTTTCATTTCTCAGCTGAGGCAAAGATTAAATTCCAGGGAGAGTTAAACAGAGACTCACCTCCCTCACCTCTATGGACGGTCTAGCCCACACTGCCTAGGCATCAGGGTTGGGAGAGAATACCCCTGTTTAAAGTAAGCAAGGGTCAATATATTTAGAGGCCTTTTGCCTAGGACCAAGTTCAAACTGGAAGGTGGTGGGTAGCCTTGGGTTATTAGCAAAGAAGTTTCTCAATAAAGACCCAGGTATTATCCACATGTAGCTATAACCAGCTGATGTTCGTGTGAGCCAACTCCATGCCTTGGCCAAACACAGGGCAAGACAAAGCTGCCTGTAAGATGAATTGGTCTTGTTCTGATTTTTTTTAAGGGAGTGAATAGACAGGGGATCAGGCACTCTGATGACCAAAACAGTGGGAGAGAGTAGAGAGGTCTCAATAGGCAGTTTCCAGGGTGTGCCCTGGAAGGGCTTCTGTACTCCAGCTCTAAAGAGGTATGTTTCCAAAAGACAATGACACAGCTCAGAAAGTTAGTCATTAATGTAGCGGTCTGAATCTACAATGAGAAAAAGATTGAAGCTGACAGGATTTTTATCTCTGATATTATAGCTACTGAAGTTGAGAAGTAATTATGTATTTAATATTACATCCATTTGAGATTCACTGAATTTTTTTATGATTCTTTCTTAATTAATCTTCTCCCTGCTCTCCCCCCACTCTGCCCAACCTCTGTTCCCAGCCCAGGAAAATAACTGTGTAAGGCAGGGGGTTGATCTGAAAAGATCAGAGACAGGAATTAGAAAGACTTGGATTTGGACAAAAGCTCAACCTTGGGCATTTAGAAATCCAACAATAAACATAATAACTCAGGGCCTGGGGTTAGAGCTGTAAGGAGAACATTCTGCTAGCATATACATGGCCTTGGGTTTGAGCCTCAGCAACACATCCACCAGAACCCTGACTATCTGTTGAAAACATGGGGTACTAGGCACTGTATGAAAGTCTCTCATTTATGGTCTCTGAATCCCTGTGGAACCTCTGTGGGCTATGAAGTACTGCACATCCATCTCTTAGCTGACAACATTGAGACTCAGTGTGGATGCTGAGCTTTATGGCCCCAGCCGCCCTGTATACAGCAGACTGGCCTCTGAGGAAACTGGTTCCCTTCACTTCTGTCCTCTGGGAGCTTGTAGCAAAAATGGAGTTATCACACACACCAGAGAGAAGCGGATGACAAGGTTTGCTACTTCAGCATAATTCCCTCTCTGCATCTCCCACCTCATAGCCCAGGGATGTAAGGTGACGTATATCTCTGGCTTCTTCCTCCGTCCTATAACCCCCCCCCAAATAACAAATCTCTCTCTCTCTCTCTCTCTCTCTCTCTCTCTCTCTCTCTCTCTCTCTCCTGCCCTCCTCCCTCCTTCTTATCTCTCTCTCTCTGTCTCTCTCTCTCTCTTTCTGCCTTCCTCTGCAGAACCCAGCAGCCGCAGTGTTGGAGAGAATCATAAAAGCAAGGAAGGCACAGCTGCTGCCTCAGCCTGTCAGCTGGAAAGAGGGACACTGCAGTGAGATTCCAGGTACCAATCACAGTGGCTATGGCCACCAGCCTCACCTCAGAGCTCCCAGGAAACCTGAGCTTTGCCATGCAGATCACTGACTCATTGCATGACAGGAGGATCTTTGAGCAACTGTCCTGGATTATCTTATGAGAACAATGGAATTGTTAAGATTGAACAAGACTTTACACATATAGCCACCACACAATAGCAAGTGTATTTTATAAACATAGGAGTAAGAGAGAAATGAAAGAAGAGCTCTGGGAGGCAAAACAGAGGAAGTGAAGACTCTAAGTATTTGCTGTGGGACACTCACAGTAATAATCAATTCACTTACACAATTAATGTATCCCTTCAGGCTAACAAATATTTATTGAACAGCTACTATGCTCCAGAAACTGTGCTAAGCACTGAATGGAAGAGTAACACAATGAAGAGCCCTCTTATGGAAGAAGATCCAGATAGTAAATAAAATCAACAGATATGGTAATACTTAAGAGGAGAGGTGGTCAGAAGTCAGTGCAATGAACTAGAATGCCCAGGGCTGAGAGACTTGCTAAGTCAAGAGACATAGGAGAGAAAGTCAACACAGGACCCATGGGTGCAGAAATGGCTTGATTTTCAAGGCCTGGAGTCATCGTGTCTTCTCCGTCTAATGCTGGATTGAACCCTGGGCTGGACCAACCTATGTCAGGCTCTGTGGACTTTTTCCTACCTCTTCTCCAGACAAGAACCTAAAAAGGCTTTTGGTCTCTTCTCATAGTCAGAGGTCAGACAGAACAAACTCCATAAGTGAGGTGCTGCTTTGTCTAATGACTGTGGCATGTTTAACTGTAAACTGCACAAGGCATGATTAAAAGGAATGCCTATCTCATCCCCCAGACACCTGATCCAGGTCTCTTGGATTTGGTTCAGAACCAAATATGTATTTGCTATTGTTCTTGAATTACCAACGATAACTAATACTGCCCCCTGCCCCTTTTCATGGCTAACGCGTAGTGAATAGCTACCTACACACAGAAGCCAAATGCTTTAAGGGAGTGTTTAGATAAATGTTCAGACTCCCATACAAAAGTCACTTTCCAGATTGGTCACAAATCTGGATTTTCTTTATAAATAATTTGGAGGTAACTCTTTTTTATTTGTTTTGTAAAGCTTAGATTCTAAAGCTTCATGATCCTTACAACTATCAAGGAAAAAAGTCAAAGGATTGAGCAAGGCAATCTCTTATAAAGAGCAGCATGGTAAACAATGGATGGCTCACTATGGCTTAGTAACTGACACACTCGCTTGGAAGATCATATAGATCATGAGAAGTGTTAGGGTTGCAAACAGAACCCACATAACAATCTTTAACTTCAGGTCTCCTGAACATAGTTCATTGATTCTGCATTGATTCATGCATACTTTCTGAAATTATTCTAGGTTTAAGATAATTCACAGGCTGAATGGGTACAGTGTTTGCTATGCAAGGGTGAAGGCCTTTGTATGTCTCTCCAGAATCTATAAAAAGCCAAGCACAGTAGCATGTTCCTACAATCCCAGTGCTACTACAGTGACATGCAAGGAGGAGAAGAGAATCCCCAGAAGCTTGTGAGCCAGCTGTCCTGATATGCACAGAAGCAAACACCAAAACCACCCTGTTTCAAAGAAGGTGTAAAGCAAGAACTAACACTTCAGGTTGTCCTCTGCTCTCCAAATATACCAGTGTATGTATGCCAGCACTCATGCATGTAAATCCACATATACACACATATATTTTTCATACATGCACATGTATGTACACATACATCTACCCTACATCTACCATACGTGCACATGCATGACACATGTACAGCTACACACACACACACACACACACACACATAGAGACAGAACACACTGAAATCCAGGAAACCCTGAAGATGGTTTTTCATGTGTTTCTATGACTACATACATCAATGAACCCCTAGATCTCTGGGTTCCACATCTAATGATACAACTAGGCTAGAATGTAAATATTTTTACTTGCTTATGCACTAAGCATGTATAAATATTTTAAACAGTTTCCGCATTATTCCCTAAACAAAACTATAGAGCTACTAACTATATAGTGTTTACATTGTCTCAGGTATTATAAGTAAGCTAGAGACAAAAGGGAGATGTCTGTGGGTTATGCACATAATAAATTCTATGTTTACTATGAGTAACTTAAGCATACAAGGAATTCAGTGTCTAAAGAAGGGTTCTGAAACAAATCCTTTGGGGACACCAATGGGCAACTATATCCACATACCTGTATGCCATGGATAAAAACTAAACCTTTCTTATTAATATTTCTTAAAGAGTTTATCTACAAGACCACTATCACCACTTGTAATGGCTGTGCAAAATGGAAGTTCTTGACAATGGAGTCCTAAGATAGGTTTTGACAGTGTGAAGAGCAGAGCCAGGAGGCAGGGACAGGTCCTTGGGGGTAAGTGACAAGAATTCCCATTCTTTATAGTCATCCCATATTTATTTGGATCATCTATCTAGAACAATTATAGCTGCATGCTAGTCACCAAACTAAGACTTAGCTACAGAGAGCTTTACGTATATTGCACATGACAAAATGGAGTTTGCCTGTGAAGATTAAGGAACTGGCTGGAGGTTATAAAGTTATGCATTAGCCATATTAAGTCTCAGACTGGCGTTTTAAACCTTATTATATTTTATCCCTTATATAGAAACATGTCCAGGTTAGCGGGGCATTTGCTACAAATATGGTCATTCATTTTGGTCCCCAAAGACTTAACAAGTAAGGGAAGCACAGCAACTCCAAGCCATCACCTGCAAGTTTTGTTCTCTGGCTTGACCGTACCACAGTTTTTTGCATTCTACAAAGATGAGTCTTTATACCACGATACTTATCTTTCCCCATTGCTGGTGATTCTGTAGAGAGGATGTCTGCAACCAACGTTAGGGAGCATCAGGCCAGCTGTGGCAGTACAAGGGCTAAGAAAGGTGAGTTGAGCTGAGGTGGTCCCAGGCAGCATGTGTACAGGAGATAACAGGTTGGCCAAATGCAGCTAATAGGAACTGTCCTCATTAGAATACTGTAATTGGTTCCCGCAGGGCATTGGAGGCTAGTGTACCATGCAGACAGGGAAGAGGGGCTGGGGCAGTGTACTGTATAGCATCAGATTTCTCTTTTAGTTTTTCTCGTCTAGGAAGGAGCTTTAACCAGCCTGGCTCACAGTGGGGCTGGCAAAGGCAGACTCAATGCATGGCAGAGTTGGAATCTTCTACAGCCTGTCTCTGCCTGCCATCTACCCTCTTTGCTCCCCCTCTTTGTGCCTCTCTCTCTATCCTCCACCTGCCTTCAGGAGCCTGGGGGCTGCATCCCATCCCACCTGCCAGAGATGAAAGCTACTGATTAGCAGGTCTGGAGAACAATGCTCGTGCTTGGAAAGATACTTCTTAACACCCTGAACAATGCAAATGGGACATTTTAAAAAGGGATTTCATGCAAAGGTAAAAGGTATTAAGTTACATAATAATAAGAGAGGAGCCAAAGACACAAGAGCAATCTCATAGTATCTGCCCCATGGGACATCATACGCTATACCATACATGAAGCATGTATGGACATCATCATGGAGACTGTGTGATTCTTACACGAAACAAATAGGGTAGAAAATCACCACCCTTATGGATTGAATCATTCATAGATTAACACAAACTAGGCCTTCCTGCTTTAAAATTCATTCAGTACTCCCACTTTGCTCTGTCCTGTCTTCCCGAAAACCTTGAGGGTGGGGATGGGTGTATGAATTACGTATTCACCCTTTCTCAGAAGCTGGAGGTCGTCTATATGCTGACCTTTCTGTGGCTCCTCGGTTTCATACACGATAAAGTCTGTGGCTTGATATACTGCAGATTAGTGTACATGTTATTTCTGGTATAGTTAAGTTTTTTTAAGTTTTAAAATGGGCTTTCAAAATGCTATTTATTGACCAACATTTTCTGCAAAACTTTCTATAATTAACTGGCCTGTCTCTGTGCATAGCCAACTATTAGTCTGATTTATCAGGGGCTAATGGAACCCTTTATTGAGATAAATACAAAATTAGGATACAAAAGAAGAGCTGTTTTAATCCCTGGAAGCTCTTACAGCAGATTACCAGAAGTGTATACAGTGGAATTGTGACCCACTTCCTTTCTGTCTCTCACCCACCCCAGACGCTCTGGGATCAAGAAAGTTCTAGGGGCTTTTTAAAAGCTGAAGCTGCATTGCTATTTAGCACATTTGTCTCAGGTCAGTGTGGACATGTTAGCATCTTATTTCAGCCCAGTTGGAGTTGATGTCTGTCTGCCTCCTGCACACATGGCCGGTTATCCCAGGTGAAGCATCAAAGCTTGCAGTGCCTACCATGGCTTCTGCAGGCATTCATTCCTCTCAAGGTGCATATGTTAGTGTCACTTTTTTACAAGGCAGACTTCCATACTGCTGAAATAAATGTTTAGCGGGAGAATAAAGGGGCTCTCTCAAAGACAGGTGGCTCTGATAACACAAGATGATAAGTCATTAGCCGGATTACATGGATTCCTCCCATGTCCCCACCGTCCAGATTGTGAATATTCACTCGGCACCACACTCTGCCAAACGTCTTTTAAAAATTGGTTTGACTGAAAATTAACCCTGGGCCATATGGAAAGTGAGAGGTAGTCTGGCTTGGCTCAGCTAGGTAAAGTCGTTCAGTTGTCTGACATCCCTTCTGCTTGACATGAAGAATCCCATGGAGAAGAAAGACGAAAGAGGAAATAATGCAGAGAGAGAGAGGGAAGAGAAAAGAAAGAAGCCGAGGAATAAAGGAAGGGTCTTACAAAACAAAAAAGTAGGAGATTAATGGAAAAAGAATACTTAATAAAGCTCTCTTGGGCGCTCTCTCTGTCTCTCTCTTATTCCCTCTCTCTCTTTTGAGGCTGCTGTATTAAATTAAAGTCATACATAGGTTTCAAAGGAAATCACATTTCGGCAGTCTGGCGAGCCCACCTGACAATGCATGCTAACGGAATTGTAAATGTAAAGGGTGATGCCTGTCAGCGCTGACAGTTCTAAATGGCCTTTTAGTTCAGTACGCAGAACTGTCATAAAAAAACATAAAAATGCATATGCAGACAGCTGAAACTGCTATGCACATCATTATCTGCAAATGGTATAAGTATCCTGAACAAAAGGCCTTCCAGTTTAAGGACATGCATAAGACATTTCTCTGCCTCCAGCTTTAAAACAAAGTGCTGTCAAGTAAACAAGATTCCCCGAGCCAGAACTGAGGTCTCACTGTCAATCAGTGGGGTGCTACATCTGTACATATTTTTCTGACCCTGCATATGAGAAGAGCATTCTTAACAGATGTGTATTTAACTTCTGGCAGTTACATCTGTTTCCTCTGCTTCTCCCTTCTTATTTTTTTATCATTGCTCTCACAGACCCCTACAGAGGGGTATTTCATTGTGTATGGATTCATTTCACCCTCTCCTTACTGTGCCTTCTCTATCTGCAGATACTTCCCCCTCAGGGAATTTTTTTCCCCTTTCGTTTTCTCTTTGTAATTCGAAAAGGCCAAAGGAGCCTGCATTTGGGGCTAGAGCCATGAAACTAGTAGAGACATTTGTCTTTCCTCACTGAGGAAAGATACTGACTGCCAACTAAGACAGAAAGATCCTTGAGAAAGTGGATGATTTCTCTAATGAAATATTTCTGAAGCTGGGATGCACATTGGAATCACACGAAGAACGGAAGATTCTCCTTCAGGGGAATCTTCGAGAGTGATCTTTTAAAATGGGTCTCATGGCATTTGTCTTTTTTAACAAACATATCAGCTGTTACCATGTTTATACTCCTTGAAGTAGCAGAGTATCGGGCCTCTACCCGATAGCAGTCAATCTCCTAAAGACTGAAGGTATAGACATGAAGAAACAAGACAAATCCCCTGACTTAAAACAGGTCACATTCTATTGAATGAGGCAAGCCAATAAGCATCTAAACAAATGCATGACTGATTGTTACAGACAGGGATAAGTGTCTGGATGGAAAGAAAACCTCAATGGGCTAAAGGAGCAGAGAACAGCAGTACCCAGACTGTTCCTGAGAGGGCATCAGGAATGCCTTCACTGAGGCACTGGTCTTTCCTCTGACACCTGAGTGATGAAGCAGCTGCTAAGCTTCTATGACTCTATAGGCAGAATTGAAATTCTCATCATAAACTTACAGATGAGAGGAGTAATGCTTAGAGAAATGAGTGACTTGCCCTCAATTACACAGAGGGCTCAAACCAAGACTCATATCATAGGCAAGACAGCAACTCCAAAATTCACCTGTATTCTGCACCTAAATGAACACAGCCAAAAATTAGCGAGAAATACAATCTCTTCCCTCCATCACCTAAGATGCAACCATCATTGTTTCTATCTATCTATCTATCTATCTATCTATCTATCTATTTATCTAATCTACCTATTATCATTCTATTTATATACCTATATCTACAATGTCTCCAATCAAGCTCAACTTAACTACATTATTTCTGAATTACTGGGATTTGGACCAAAGCATTAACTTCCATTCACATTGTATGTGTAGAAAATCTTAAGACTCTAAGCTTTGTAAGGCCACGATGCAGTTTATAACTCCACAGTTTCATGTTCACCAAGATATACTCCTATCCCTTTCACATGTTTATGGGTCTTGGGTGGAAGCCTGCCATCTCCAGATGAATTGCAAAGAGAGATAATGATCTTTAACAATGATTTTCCCCCAATGACCAATAACCATTCCATTGTTGGAGATAAAACTGGAGCCTGAGCCTTGGAAGGCTATGGAGCCAACTGGTTACAAATGTGTGTCCTAGTGTCAGAGATGAACATCCCTTCTGTTAGCTGTCAGTAGCAGATAATCCATGAAGTCTTGGCTTGCTCAACTTCAAATGATAATGATAACGAGTACTTGAGAGAGCCGTTGAGAAATCAAATGAACTAAAACATGCGTGATATTTAGTGGCGTGTCGGGCATAAAACAGACTCTTAATAGATGCTATTGGTTGTTATCATGAGGGTGATTTCCCCTTGTACTGGTGGGGTAAAGGCACTGCTATATGAGAAACTGAACCAATCATCAATGTTCTAAACATTGCTCCCCTTACCTTCAAAGACACACGAAGTACAGCCCCTCCCACATCCCACTTGCCCAGTATCCCGCTGGGACTTGCTCTAAGGAAGGTATCAATTTTTATTCTATGCTTTCCTACTATATTTTTCTCTAATAGAACTCATGTCTCTAGCCATTATCAAAAATAATGTTCTCCTGTTCGGTCTCCTGGGGTTTTACTCTTGCTAAGAGCTATTGCGTTTTATTGAATGTACAAGTTTGTTGCTATGGAAAATATATTGTGATTAATGAGACCCTGGGACCAAGGTTACTTGGAACAGGCTTGAACTAGTTAGCAAAATGTCCTTACTTTTCACAGAGCCAGAGTTGGCTGAGGCAAGGTCTCGCGTTGTCAACCCTGTTAGTAAGTCTTGGAGAGGACTTAGTTTTCAAATGGATTACTTTGTGATATCGATGAGGAAAGAGATTTAGAAGGCTGAGGGGTCAATTGTGAAGGAATTGAGTTGTAATTATAGACAATTTTAAAAACAGAAGAAAAATCAACAAGAGAAACAGGTATTTATAAAAATTTCCATGGAGTGAGATTGGTTTTATGAGAAATTGACATAATCATGACTCTGTGAGAAAATACTTGAATTTTATCCATTCATTTTTTTCTATGCAAAATATGGCATATTGATATGTTAGCATGTATAAATTTTAAGGTAAAAGGGACATCAGAAATCACTGGTATAAATTTTCTTTGCTGACAGAAATCTGTGGTTATTTCCACATTAGTCTGAATTAACTATTCATATGATGGGAGACTCACGATTTTCCAAAGTAGAGCTACAGAATAAGTTCTAAAACTTGAAAGTCTGACACCTGGACCAGAGGATTGGGAAAAAGAGCTTGTCACCAAACCTGGCAATCTGATTATGGTAACTCTGGGTCTCTCAACCCAAGGTAGGAGGAGAAAACTAACTCCTGAAATTGGTCACTCCCTCAAGTAAATAAATATAAGCTACACTGTAAGTGTAAAATCCAAATAAGCATCTTGATAACTTTCACTCTGACCTTTTTAGAAAAATAAAGAACAAGAGCCTTGCCTTTTTTCCCCCAAAAAATCTTAGAGTTAAAACGAAGCAAGGAAGTTTCTTAGTGGGGAAAACAGGACTCCCTTCTAATGATGTGTGGAGTGGTGCCTCGTGCGGCACACGATAAGTCTGAGATGGCTATGAAGCCCATGTGCCATGAAGCATGATTAGTATGATAATACACAATTCAAGGAACGGCATTAAATAGAGCAGTTCAGAAGCCATCATTAATTTTGTTGGTAGCTGGATGCATGAGAAAGAGGAAACTAAGAGCTTGTTCAATGAGAAATCATGAAGGCAAGCTGAAATCTGACATCACTGCAAAATTTAATCATGCTACTTGTAATAATAATATAATCCAGACAGACCTCCAATTCCAAATAGCCTAATATTAGGTGTTAGGAACAATATTATTTCAGAAATCCCGGCAAACAATGTAAACTTCTTACTCTTGAGTTTCCTTAAGAGGTGTAAAATACTTCTAGGTAGCTAATCTCTTCCTTTTCAAAATATCTGGCTCAGGGAGGATGGCTGAAATTGACTTTGCTTGCTGATGACTTACAATCACGCTCCCTCTATAATTCTTTCTTGGTGCTATGTTGCTCTTTCCCCAAACATCTTTCCTCTTCTCACAGACATGCTGAAGCTTTTGAATGGAAAGGGCCTGCTGAGACTTCTGCTGGCAGCCATATTCACTTCTGTGGCAACAGAGAGATGGTTGGAAAGCTGAGCTGTGTGACACCTGGACTCTCCTGCTCCTTATGAGGAGAGCATAGAGCGTCCTGCATCCTCTATCTCTTCTTAGCACGGACTTCCTTTTCCTTTATTAATTTATTCCCTAAAAGTATTACATAGAACTGAAAAAAATCAGCTATGTTAGATAGTAAATCAATTGTCTCCTTGGGGTGTCGCCTGAAAAATTTTAAATCAAATAATTATATACTTACTTGATAAAACTTTTTCCGTGAAACTGGATCAGTGATAGCACCAAGTGGCATGCAGTTGAGGCAGCCCAGTTAGTTTCCCTGGTTTTTACCCCTCACTGGAACAGCACTAGAACCCGTAAAATAGCTTACAGTGTGAGTTTCACAATTGGCAGAGGTGGGTGTCAGGACTTGCCAAAAACCAGATAGAATTCAGTTTCATGACCACTGCTTCATCCAAGGCCATTGATTAGTCAACAAATTTAAAATGTATCAGAATTCATATTTGATATGCAGTCCACCACACCCCTCAAAAGAAATTCTGGAAAAATCTTTATTAAAAATCAAATTTACTTAAATCATATGATGATCTGTGCGTGCACACTCATGCATGTTACATGTGTGGTTTTCTGTCTCTGTCTCTCTCTGTCTCTGTCTCTCTGTCTCTCCCTCCCTCCACTCTCCCCTCCCCCTCTCTCTCTTGCTCATTTGTTCTCCTCTCGCTCTCACTCTTTCTCCCTCCTTCCCTTTCCCTCTCCCTCCCCCTGCTCGTCCCCCCCTCCCCTCCCCTCTCTATCAGCTCCATTCCTGGTAAGCCCCGTTGGCTATTACATACAACAGTCTTCTTTGCTCAGGCTCCAAAGATTTGCTTGCTAGACACTTAGTCTATCCTAGAATTTTGATCAAGTGTAGTAAAATTAAATTCTTCTCTATGGTTCCCAGAATTTGTTGTTAAAAAAGAATCATAGAACTGTTTATTTGCCTCCAGCATCCTGGCATGGGTTTCCTTCCTGCGACAGTCTCGAAGATTACAAACAGCTTTACTTAACAACATAACGTGGGATCCATATCTACACCCACACACTTGAGTTCCTTCCCTCCTGCCTCCCATAGTGGCCTGGGGAGAAATAAATTTCTCTCCTCACGCACAAATTTCAGTTCTTCCGTTGAGTTTCTTTCCACTCAGTAAACTAAAGTAGTTCCTTCCAGTTCTGCTTCACACCCTAAAGTGCTGCTGGATTCCAACCTCCCTCCTTCCCACAGAAGATGCTCCCAGAACAAGCCAGCCCTGGAGATGGCCCCATTGGGTTTGGGACCGGAAGTAGATGATCCACAGATAAGGATGTTTTGAGAGAGCAGAACATTCAGGTCTCAGCCTGATGTTAAGGCTCCATTGACCCTTGTGCTGCTACTGAATTATGTTATGTTAGTGCTCGTCTAGAAATTATCGCTCTTTCTACTTTTCCCATGGGAAGAGAGTAACAGAAGAAATTGGCAAGGAGAAAATGTCGAACATTTTTTCTTTTTAAATGTACAACGCCTAATCCAACCTCATAGCTCCTGCCCTAGGCATGCCTGCTGGCTTCTCACTATCCTGATGGCTTCATGTAATAGGTGTTTCTGTCCTTCGTTTTTGACATCCAAACTGTTTCAAGCCTCAGTCTGTTCCCATTCTTGGGCGGGCACTTTCCCAATTGCTAGTCCCTCATCCAAACACATTGCCCTGTACGTTCTCAGCATGGTGATTACTGACTAATTGGGAAAACAATCCAGATTCGTGAGGAAATGAGTTATAATGGTTCACTCCCCAGGCAGCGAACAGCAATGCTTGGACCACCATGGAAGTTATGTTCCTGAAAATTAACCGGATTGACAAATGTCCACTTACAAAGTCAAGGTCTTCTAACAAAGAGGAGAATGAGGGAACTGGCATCCAAGAAGTACAGACCCACATAGAACTGTAAAATATGTGCTTTTCTAGCAGGCCCTAGAAGGCATCTGATTGCAGACCATATTCACCTAAGCTTAAAATATCATCTCACAATGTCATTTTGGGAAAATACTGTAATATCCTAAGCAAATTATTGTAATTTGGTTTATAAACCATCTTACAAAATATGTTGTCAATTTTAAAGGCAAATTCTTCCTTTGGTCATTTTAATTATGCAAAGCTGTAGATTTCTCTAAAATTGGAGTTACAGCTTTCAAGCCTGTTTGCTAAACATGGTTCAAGATACATATTGAGTGTGTGTGTGTGTGTTTTCTCACACAATGTTTAAAAACATTAAGTAGAATCTTTGTATAGCACACATTCATTTCTTAAACATTTCCATAATCCTTACTTCTCCCCACTGTGTGTCCCTGAGAAGTTTGCATTTTAACATAAAAAAGCACAAGGCTTCGAGTCAGAAACTCCAGGTGTCAGATCTGCAAAGACACATATTAGAAATGAATGCAGTGTGCTAGATCATGAAGACAGTCTTCTTATCCCTTCTCTCTGTACCCTGGTTCCTTTAGTTTAATGCAGATGTATATTTCTCTTCTCTGCCAACATTAGGGTAATGATGTGGTCATGCAAAATCATGTCCAAGGGTATAATCCATGGAAAGTACACTACAGATGTATTGCACTACAAAGTAGCAACACCTGGCCAGTCAGTGTATGACAACCCTTTCTCGACATACATCTTTCTACTACTATCTTACAACCCAAAGCAGAGAAGACAAAGGCTCATTTACCTTGGTAGTTAACCTATATGGGTTCTGTTCATGGTGGATTGCCTACCATTTTTCAGTCTGAAATTATGCCACACGATTGCTTAATGCCTCTTCATCTTCCCTTTATTCACATCTAGGACTTCTCACCACTCCCCCATCAAAGTATCCATTTGCCTCTGATTATTCTCCAGTCTCTTATTTGTGTACAGCACTGTACATATATGTACTATGTACATAAGGTGTACTTATGGGCTAGCAGAGAGCCAAGGCCATGGCATACCAAATAGCTCTGTAATGAGCAAAAGCCCATATTACATAAAAGTGTATTGGGGAGACTATGTACACATGTCTTTATATAGATACAGAACACCAACAAAAGGGAGCATCAGTTGCCCTGTTGGAGCCCTTTTATCATAGCAGTGGCTCCCAGTCTACCATAATGGGTGAAAAAGTTATATATAGACATCAAGACCCCAACAGCAGTGATTCTGATGTAATTGGTCTTAATACTCTTTGGTGTCAGCCCCATTCCTCTGAGTCCTGAGGAGTGTCAGTAATGAGCACACAATCACAGGAATGAGCTTTAGAGTAAGTCTTGTCTTAGACTCAATGAGTTTTGGCTTGCAAGGATCCATGATATTTTTTAAAATCTAGACCATTGCCATTGGAAGTACAAGCACTCTATCTATTAAGTCTATGCTGAGGATTAATCTTAGGGAAGTATAGTCCTCCTGTGCAAAGACAGAGGTTTAATGTGACACTGTAAGAGTGAGCAATTGTATTCCCAATACTTCTCAACCCAGAATCATAAAACCAATGCAACGGAACAGCCTACAGCCCTAAAAGGAGAAAGCCAACTTCTGAAACTCTAACCTACCAGGAAAACAAAACAGAATACACTTACGAGTGGAAAACAAAAGAAGTGACAGGGTGATACGTATAAAAGATTCTTTTTTTTTTTTTCCCCACAAAGAAACAAGGTCTCAGCCTCAAGAGAAATTAATTCAGATTGTGATTCTCAAATCAACAGTTCTTGAATTCGTAGTACAAACTCAAAACGGACAAGCATCAAACGATTCCCTGAGCCCTAAAAGTAAGAAGAAATAAGAGAAAGGAATGCTTTTTACTTTATCTTCTTCAATATTTAAATGTTTAAAAACGTAATATTAGGAGTTTTGCTCACCAGATACACCCTCTCCCTCCACACTCACTGCCTCCCAGCCCAAACGCATATCTGAAAATGACTACAGTCAGCCTGGCTGCGTTTCTTTGCAGATCAAAACTGTGCTGCATCTTTTCCATTCAGCATTCCACCAGAGTACCACAGAGCCAAGTCCAGTGTGTGGGAAAGTGTGTTGTGGGTTGTGTGTGTGTGTGTGTGTGTGTGTGTGTGTGTATGTGTGTGCGCGTGCGTGTGTGTTTGTGTATTTGGTTGCAGTTACAAGGGACCTTCCCTTTGGTAACAATTTAACACCCACATGCATCCGCAGGAAGGTCAAGAATGAAAAACGAGTTTAAAAAAAAAAATGCTTTAGAAATGTGAAGCAGATCCCACTTCCAAAATTCTTTTCTCTCGCATTCAAAAATGACATCAGGCATGTTTCCATGAGTTGCTGCTGTTTTTAATAAAAGAAGGGATGATTCTGTCAATAGAAAAAGTGGGATGCTGGCAGCCTAGATCTCATCAGGAATAAGACACTGTTCGGGGGGTGCTATTGGACTGACAAGATGCCCAGGAAAGTCATGATGCTTGAGTTTATGTCCTTGTCAGAATTCATACAGAAATCTTGGGGCCATTTTGAAATGTTAGACTCCTAAGGGGGAAAAAAACAAGCAATTTCCATATTCATGGAAAATTGGCACTCCCTCAATGATTAGAAAAAAATGAGAATTCCATTCACAAAAGAGAAAAGTAGTTAATTTCCTGTAATTTTATGTTTGAAATTTAACTTGAAGCCTCGGTGTACTTAATTGGCAAAGCAGACCAATCTAGTCACCACCATGCTTTATGGTGTTTCAAGAGGCGGGAAGAGCTTGGGAAACTCATGACAATTTTTAGGGGCATTTTTGACTGTGCTATAGCCCAGTGCTTCCAGTCAGCCTTTATTGATCGATCTTTCTTTCTCTGAAGGAATGAATGAGTCAGTAATATATAGATAGATATATACAATCTTATCAACTATACATGCCTGCTTCAGAATCCTTGGACAGGTAAGATTATAACAGCTTTATTCTTAAAGCCATGTAACCTCAAGGATGTTCCTAGAACTTTCTGTGCCTTTGTATTATCTATCATCTGCTAAAATAGGAATTAAAATACCTGCTTATCTGATAGGTCTTGGATTAGGATAAATGATAGGCTGTACAATAAGTCATTTTGAAAGTTAAAGGACCTTGCACAGAAGCAGAATAAAAATGACAGCAACTAGGGATATGGAGATGGGCAGTTAAGGACACTTGCTGTTCTTGCAAAGGACTCAACCCAAGTTTAGGTCCTAGTGTTTACACAGCAGTTTACAACTATTCAAAATTCCAGCTCCAAGGATCTGAAGCTCCTAGGATACTCTGCAAAAATCCACAGAGAAATAGCCACACAGTGATTACATGGCTCCTTACCCTATAATCAGAAGGGCCCACTGGGTTAAAGAATGTTCTCTAGAAGGCTGAAACACCCTGTTGTGAAACAGAAGTCTCAGAATAAAATATAACACAAAACTAAAAATACACACATGACTCTTTCAACCTCATGCATGAATTCTAAGTGGGGGGGGGGAGAAGAAGAAAGAAAACCCACATAGTTGGGAAATAATTAATGTCACAGGAGGAAAGAAAAAGCAAACAAGGTCAAAAGAGAGATGGATCCTGTCCACAAGCCTTTCATGTCGTAAACAACTCTTACTGCACGAAAGTCAATGAGCAAACTTTCCATGTAAGCGCTGGGTGGGGCCCCGAGGTCCTTACTCAAATAGAAAGCTATTTGCTGTTATACAGAATATTCCAGGCAAAAGTACATGCTTCAGTCAACTCTGCTTAGCACAAAGTACAACTGACAAGCTCTTGCAGGGAAGCTAAATAAGCAAGAGAGTGTTCAGGAGGTGTAAAACACAGACCCTGGAAAGCCTGTGGTATGGACGGATTAGTCTTCTATATACCTGCAAATGGATGGCTAAAGTGAGCCAAGATAGGCATGTCCAAGGTGGAAGCATTTAAGTAAATTGTTAGGGGAAGTCACGTGAGCACCCAGGCTGTTCTCCAAACCAACATTACCCGTTCTATGTGTGCACACTCTGAGTTCCATCGTTTTATTCTCTGTTAAGATTATGCTTAGCTTCCCTCACTCCTCACATGAACTGTGTTCTTTTCTCTCCATGGTTTGACCAACCTTGTTCTTTCCTCTTTGGACAGGACCAGTTACATAGCATCCTTTCTCCTGACTTCTGCACATGGCTGTCTTGGAGCCATACAATAGATTTCACTGTTCTGTCCCTGTATGTGTGTATGTATGCGTGTGGGTGTGGGTGCTGTTTGATTCCCAGAAGGTTTTCCTTAATTGTGTTTGTTCCTTCATGCTCTTGTCCCTGGTGATGCATCTTCCATAAGTAATGTCTTCAATTGTCTGCCCTCAGTCCTGCTCTGGAAGTTCTCTGAGAGCTCATTCATACCATATACAAAGATAAATATCTTATATGCATTATTTGACATTAGCTACACTCTGAGAGGCACCCATGTTAATATTCCCATTGTAAATAAGAGGCAACTGTGGTCAAAGAGGGTAACTATTGCATGATAACATTTTCAGGCCATGGGTCAGGACTGTTACTTGTGGGCACCAGAGCAAATTTCGGTTGGTTCAAGTTGGAAAGGTTTAGAGAGACTTTATGGCTCCCTGAAGCTCCCAGAAGGACAGAGAGCTGGCTTTGGGTACTAGATAGCACATATATCCATGAGGAGGGCACATCACACCACTGGCTTCACTGTCTATCAATCAACCCTGGTGATACAAGAGCCTGGACACTACAAATAACACTGCAGCTTTCTGAGAATGACAGATGCTTCCAGCACAGTGAAGACCCCTTTTCTCTACCCAAGCATCTCCTCAAAATACCCATAGCTGCCTCCACATTTTTGATGGATGCCCTGAGTGCAAAAGATTCTAGATAGTGCTACTTTTATCTGGCAGCCTTTATAACTGGAAAAACCTCAATAAAAAGATTTTTTGCAATGGACACTGAGTTCACTGTTTGACAAGCAGCTCAATTGCTTTACACAGACCATGAACCAGCAAGAATTCAGCCCCTGCTTCAAAGTCCACATTTTGAATTGCTGTCCTATCCCATCTTGGAAGTTGTTTGGTAAAACTTAGTATTCTTCAGCTACTTAGGCCCACAGTTCTTTCAAATTCATTAGCATAGGAGTACCTACCCCAGATCTATGCTATGCCTTAGATCTCTGGTCTCCTTGTAGTCTTTTGTATGCTTTGGGGATGAACATAAAATCTCTAGCAAGGGATATGGCTCAAGTAGGTAGAAGCATCCCCCTAGCTTTGAGGAACCAGAAATAGACTAAAAATGAAAAGGAAAGAGTTTGGAACATTTGGTTTAAGTGAAAATGATCAACGATCAATTATAGCAGTGACCATTCACTGGTAAGACATCTGATAAGTAAGAACTCTGATTTTCTCAAGAACTTTAGAGGGAAGTGGTGTTGTCCCACTTTAAGATGGAGGAACTATGGCTCTCACATACGCAAAACTGTAAGAGAAGGTCTATAGCAGCAAGAAGTTGAGGCCATGTCTGCAAGGCAGCTCTTTCTGCCCCTTAGACCACTTTTCTACATGTCAGTAGTGACAATCAACTTAAATGGCTCCAAATTTCAATTTGCTGGCTCTATGGCCTTGGTTATAAACTGGAGATGTTTACATCTATTTGATGGAGCTATCAAGACAACCAAATGAGATAATCTTATGTGGCATGTGTGGCCCATAACTGGCAGTAAAGAGTGGTAGCTGCTGGCTTTGTTACCACTGTTTGTTGCACTGTCATTGTCCCAGTTTCTTATGCCACACCATCGCCTCTCTGGAGAATGATATCCTAGGATGGAAAATTGGACCTTTGATGAAAATGCCAGAGATGCTCATTTGCACATAACAACCGAGGTGCTGCGATGTGAGCTCCTTTCTCTTGCTGGAATGCAGGGTCCCAGGTGAAGTACAGAGTCTTAGGGCTTTGAATTCCCTGGGAGATGGGCTCAGCTGGGCCCTGGCAGAGACCTGCCTTGGGGATGGAAGTCACAGATGATTCCCAGCCGCTGTGCTTCCCCATTCTCACCCAACACAAAAGGCAAAGATGACTGACACCTCAAACAGCTCTGGAGAGTCTAACAACAATTTTCAACTTCAAACAGGCCACACATAAAAGTTGAAGCCTTTTGCTACAAACCCAACCACTGGGAAATCACTGCCTGGCTGACATTAATTCCCTAGTCACTGTGAAGCTGCCACTGAAAAATGCAACTTATTTCACTCCAAGTCCTTTAACATTTCAATCTAGGGCATGGGCGACGTGGAGCAAATTCAGGTCAGGTCCTGCTTTAATCCCCAAACTGAGTATCAATGCCAACTCCATGAGGAATTTAAGGTCAGAGGTGAGAAGAGTAAGAGGTGAAGGCCAAGAGCTACTCATATCTTACTAGAATGTACTCTCTTTACGTAGTATCGATACACGATTTAGGTCATAATTATTATTGGTGATTTTATTCCCTGTTAAAATTTGAGCCATATGTTATGTTCATATGACACTTTTGAGACCATACAGCAGATCACTGTTTGATCTCTTTTTTGCTCTATAAGGACTGGACATGTTAAGTTTTAGGAATGATCAGTTGCAGAAAAGCAAGAACTCCTGAGAACATCACCATTATGTTTAAGGATATGTCCCCTCTGGAGAAAGCATTAATCACTTTGCCAGGCAATGGGACCACAGATCCATGTTCCTGCAAATAACCTAATAAAACTTGTTGGGAAACACACACACACACACACACACACATACACATACACACACACAAAGTGAAAATTAGAAGACATCTATCTAGTTGTGGGAAGGAAGAGAGGGGCAGTTCCTTGGGAGGGGCCAAAAAGGGTAATTTCAATTGAACATGATCAAGATACATTGCATACACATATGAAAATGTCATAACAGAACCCGTTATTAATAATCATGTATAACTAATGTATGGTAATACAAGACTTTAAAATATTTTGGAACAGTTTCTAGATCACTAAACTTTTTGGACTTAATACTGGAAAATATTCTCCAAGTGTCAGTTTGTGCAATGGAGCATGACATGGGAACTGGGAGAGAGGCAAGTCTTAATCTTGGAAGACATTTTCCTCTGGTGGATAAATCATTGGGCCACAGGGGTAACCACAAGTAGTTATGACCTGTAAGGCAAAGTTAAGCACAGACTCGAAGAGGGACGCTCCAGCTCAGAGCTTCAAAGTGGCACAGAAATTTTCAAAGGGCGTATGAAAATGGGTTTTTATGGTTGAGGATGAATGTGACATAAATCCACTTTTTAAAGAAAATACAAACAAATTAGAACATTCCCCCCTGACATCAGTCCTCAGAGATTTTTTTTAAAATGCTAAAACCCAATTTAAACTCCCCTCAGAAATCCCCATGTGGCCACTGGTTTTACAGAACTGCAAGAACAGACACAACTGTGGCTTAGACACTCACATAGCAACTGCGTCACCTCGTACCAACTTGAAAACCTGGTTTATTTTACTACATGGACATATTTCAATGTCTATAAAAATAGGGTTGCCATAGCATTTAAATGTCTAACAGTATCTTATTATATGTGTGTATAAATTTAGTTTTATTTCTTTGTTTGTGTTTAGATGTGTAAGTGTGTAGTATGCACATTTCCAGGGTATACGTGTGAAAGGAAGAGGACAACCTTCAGGAATCGGCTCTATCTTTACATTGGACTGAAATCAGGTCCTTAGACTTGGTGGCAAGTGCTTTTACCTGCTGGGCCATCTTGCTTACTCTGGATGTAACATTTTGAACTAGTACTATATCCTCCTATTTGTCTGTCTATCTGTCCATCTATCCACTTATCATCTATCTATCTATCTATCTATCTATTTATCTGATACAGATCTTTGTCTTTCCTTTCTCTCTTTCCTTGTGCTGATGATTAAATAAAGGACTTTGATCAGGCAAGTTTCTTCCTGATGAGCAATATCCATAGGTCCTGACAACCAACCTTGATTGTACAGGTGAATTGCAATACAATGATGCTATGTGCATCCTTTTGTGTGTCTTGCATGCTCTGGGAAATTCCTAGAAACAGCATTTCTCTGGGTGACTGCAACTTGATATGGTTTAATAAGCTGCATCCTTCAAGGATAACTTTGCAAGGTCTCAGATACATAGCTGGGGGAGAGTTCTTCCTACTTTAAACTTGTTGTTGCTTCCCAGAATTTGGGAGGAGGGAGAGAAGAGGTGAGGAGAAGAAGGAGAAGAAAAGAGAGACAACAGTCCTGTTATAAATGGACACAAACACGCCATAGTAAGGAAGTGGAGAGGCAGGAAGCATAGGTGACAGGTTCAGGACATGTGTAACCCTGTGTAAATTACACTTCATCCCTGAGAGGTTGGGGTCATGTTGCCAACCCCATGTGATGTTGAAGACTCATAGTCTTACAAGTTGGGTTAGATGCTAATTTCCCATAAAAGAGAAGCCTCAACATTGAGACTTCAGTATCCATGGACCCTGCACATCCGGAGGTGACCAAAGGAATGAGGAGAGGAGAAGCTGCACCCTGTGACAGTTTGCCTAAACCCTACTGCCTCTCCAGTGCCTACTAACACCCACTAAAACCAAAAACTGCATCTGCATGTGGTACCAACTCATCCTCCATAAATGTCAGCACCTGTTAGGGTCCCCACCCTTTCTTTCCCTTATGGGGCTTTTTCTTAGGTTGAGATCTGAGAAACAGGTGAGTTTCCTGCTTCCCCAAGATCCTTAAATAGGAAACATCAGCCAGAAGCTGTGAGGGGAAGCCAGCCAAAGCATGTGCTTGCTGGAAATAAAACTGGTGGGCCCTCTGGGACAGGGAGAGTGGACTTGGGGGCATTTCTTCACCATCTGTTTTAGTCTCCAATGTGTCTTGATGAATGGTTTTCCCTTATAGCCCATTAGTCACCTCATCCCTCTCCCCAAAGTCCATTTCTTGAAATATGGTTCTCTCATTTGAATAGCAATGACTAAGTCCATTGGAACCTACTTAAAGACATTCTAGAAGCATTTAAATTGGGAACATGCAACTCATTGATGTACCAGTTGCCAAGCTATAGTAAAAGTTGGAGCGATTAAACAAGTTAATGCATGAAGCATGTATCCAGGAAGGTAGGGAGAAAGCATAAACATTTCCAGAACAAAATCAGCCCCGTGATTGATGTTTCAGAAGTGGGTGGTGGTCATTGCCAAAAGAAAGTGAAATAACTGATGAAGTCCCAAAGAAAAAAACCCTTCATCTAGAAGTTACTGCTCATGTCTTGAAATACATTAAGAGTCAGTGGCAAACTACAAAGTCAGAAAGTCAACTGTGCCCTCTGCCTTGGATCTAATTCCAAAGTGTGCACATAAACATGCCTGAATGTCCTCTAGGAAAAAAAAAAAAAAAACAAACTCACATATAGCTTGGGATCTGTCCCATGCTTTCAAAGGGTCTTATTATTCTCGGTATGAAGTGGACACTCAGGCGTTTGGCCTGGAACTTTTATCCACACCCGAGAGATTTATAACCTGTTATCCATATTCTCATAGCTTTTGGACCCTTGTAAAGCTACAAGTTAGGCTTCATGTTTGCTCTACCGGGAAAGCAAATGCACCCAGAGAGAGAGACTTCGCAATCACTCAGTGCATCCTGTTACAGGCTGTCTACTATCTCAAAATACCTTTTTAAAAGTTAAATCTCTTCTTCCTTTCATGCCTTTTTTCTCCCTCCTTCCGTCCCTTCCTCCTTTCCTCTGCCCCTCTAACTTCCATCACTGCCCCTCAAATCCTCTGTTATTTTTCTTTCCCTCTCCTGTCCCTCCACCCCCGCAATGCCCCCCTCTCTCCTCTCCCCACTCCTGTCTTTTCTTTCCTCTCTCTTCCTCTCCCTCCCACATCTCAGACAGGGTCTCACTATGTAGCCTTCTTGGTGTTGGAATTGCCTATCATCTTTTTAAAAATACCTATAATCAAGAAATAAATGTCTGACTCTAGATGATCCCTGTCTCGTTTGGAGACGGTCCTAAAAAACCTCAGGAGAAATTATTCTTTGTGCCACAGACAGAAAAGATTTTTCAGCAACCACAACCAGGAAGTGTCAAGAGGGACAAAAGTTAAGGTGCATATAGATTATTATTTTCTAAAAAAGAAAAAAAATCTCATTTGTCATCCACAAGGAAATAGATATGCCTCCGGCGCCTCTAATGGGAGGTGTTGTACTCGTGTGGGCTCTAGCAGTGGGCAGGAGACATGAATCCTTGAGGACCAGTGTATAATGTCTGTGACCACTCCAAGCAGGAATTCCTCCATGTTAAGAACTCACGCAGACGGATTATCACGTTCTGGGGTTCCAAGAGTGGAAACTGACTGGCCAAAGTCCCTTCAGATTGCCTTCCCCTCTCTGTATATGTCAGGGCAGGGCAGGGCAGGCATGGACATGGGCATTATGTTGGCATAGTCACACTGATGACCCTTCTTAATGAACAACCAACCTGCTGCTTATTCTCTCTATGTTCGACTCCCCTCTCCAGACACACAAGATATAAGAGGCATCCCAACCAGCCATCTTACAGCTGGAGTGAGCAAGGTCTAAAAGGAAGGAGACGGGGATAGAAGGAATGAGGGGACACATCAGGAAGCTACAGGGCCAAATCTACCTGAAGCATCTGCATTATCAACGACTCCCTTATTCAATATAGCCAGTTAGAATTTTTCTATCAATAGTTTATTTAACTATAACAGAATGCTGATACGTGCAGCCAAGCATTGTTTATTCAACAGCATTGAAAGCAAAATATTCTACTTGGGTAAAAGCACCACTTCACTAAAACTTGATTCTACATACAAAATCTGTTTCGTTAATCTATTTCCATGCAGGACTAAGGATTGAATTCAGGACCTTTCGTACACTAGGCAAATGCTCTCCCTCAAAATAAGATCCCTAAGCATTTGAACTACTTTTTGTTGTTTGACGGCTTCATACATCACATGATGAATTTCAGTCTCTTTACCTCCCAT
This sequence comes from Rhynchomys soricoides, assembly GCA_019843965.1. Classification (NCBI taxonomy): domain Eukaryota; kingdom Metazoa; phylum Chordata; class Mammalia; order Rodentia; family Muridae; genus Rhynchomys; species Rhynchomys soricoides. The sequence goes on along the minus strand of JADRCH010000008.1, from coordinate 1,273,069 downwards.
CCCTCTCTCTTATCCCTCCTACTCCCAGTGGAGTTCTTCTCAACTACTCCCTTCCCCCCGATTTTCATCTCTTTACATGAGTAAGCCACTGAGTTTAATTGGAGTTGTTTACCCAAGCATGGGTAAGATTATTTACTAGATTAAGGGCAGTTTATTGGTGGCTAGACCACTAGCGAAAATCACATCCCCTTCTGAGGAGTCATTAATGGTCTTTTGGAAGGATGGGGCTTCATGGTTTTCTTCCTTATCTATGATAACATGTTGACTGGGTCCAACCTGGTGCAGGTCTTGGGCAGATCACCACGGCTGCCGTGAGATCTTGAGTGTGCTGTTAAGAAGACACCATCCTGCTACACATCTCTGCACCTTCCAAATCTTAAATTCTCTCTACCACCTCTCCCAAGATGATCCCTGAGTCATGGAGGGGGGTAATATAGCTGTCGCTAGACTATCTCTGATGTGACTTATTATATTCCCTTCAGTGCCTTACAAATTTTACCTAGAAAAGTGCATGAAAAAAGTCCCCATAATCCTAAATTTTCTTTCCATGGTTTCATCGCGCCTTGATATATAAATGATGTTGGTTGGTTTTCAGTCTACCTGTTAAAAACACATCAAACATTTCTGAATGCTGTCCTTATTTTTAAAGCTGCATGAGGAGCCAGGCAGTGGTGATGCACGCCTTTAAGCCCAGCACTCAGGAGGCAGAGGCAAGTGAATTTCTGAGTTCGAGGCCAGCCTGGTCTACAGAGTGAGTTCCAGGACAGCCAAGGCTATACAGAGAAACCCTGTCTCAAAAAAGGAAAAAGAAAGAAAGAAAACTGCATGAGGAGTATGAGGGACATTTAAAGATGATTGTGAATATAATTATTATGTACTGTGAATATAACTATTATGTACTGTGAATATAACTATTATGTACTGTGAATATAACTATTATGTACTGTGCGTTCGTTAAGTAATATTTGATCTATGTCAAATGTCTGAAATGTGAAATAGAGAGAGAAATGTATGACTATAAATGTAACATAAAGCAAATATTGTAAAGTGTGAACAGCAACCGTCAGCAATACCTAACAGAGGATGGTGCCTCAGCACCAGACTGAGTGTTCTACAGATGGGAGATTTTAAAAACAAAATGTGACCAGGGGAAAAAAAGTTTCTCTTTCGAAAAGATGCATTTTGTAGTTTTTCAGATACATTCCTGGCTTCCAACATCAGCCCTGTGAGATCACTATGCTATTCCTTCCACATAATTTATTGCCTGTAAACATGTTATACACTGGGCAGCTATACAACTAGACTTGTTAAAGTTGTGTTTCACGCAAAAGTGAGTGAATGTGAAGGATACAGAGGGTCTCCTGCCAGCAACAGGCTCCTGTCCGATGCTGGAAATCTAGGGTTCCATGTAGCATCGTGGGAGCTTCACACAGAGGATAAGGAGACAACAGAGTGGCCGGCCCTGGGTGTTACGCCAATTCTCTTCCAAGCACTGCATCTCCATTTTATTTGCTTTGTATGCTACAGTTCAAAAACCCAGTTTTTATTTGTAGAGAGACTTAACTCTTTAAAGACAAAAATTAAAAACAGCTTCCTTATACCAACCGAACTGGTTATGTTTCTGTTGCTTCCCTAAAATACTGTGGGCAGAAGCAACTTACAAAAGAGAGTCTGACTGGCTTCACAGCTCCGGAGGGTGAGGAGCCCATCATGGAGAGGAAGCATGACAACATGCCACAGGTATGGTGGTGGAGCAGAAAGCTAAGAGATCACATCTTCACCTGCAAGTGTGAAATACGGAGAGCGAAGTGGACATGAGGTGAGGCTATAAATATTCATAACTTGCCTCCCCCTAGCAAGGCTGAGTCTCCTAAACCTCCCACACTGCATCACCAACTGGGAACCAAATGTTCAAACACCAGAGCCAAGGGGGGGATATTGCTCATTCAACAATCTAAATGAGAGAACCTTGTTAGGTCTCAAACTCAAGGCAAAAGGCTAACTGGGGTGCCTATTAACACATAAGAGCTGATGCTGGTGCCAGGTTCTCCCAGCACCCCTCAGTCTCTACCTGCTATGGTCCTCTGGCTATGGCATACCCCTGCTGCACTCGCCCTGAACTTCCAGCCCAGGGGCTAGTCTGCTCCTTCCTATATATGCTGTACTTCCCTATATAATGCAGCCATTTTGACTATGCAGGACCCTTTGCCTTTTGCCCTCATGGCTCCTCTCTCTTGCTCTCCGTCTCCCCTCCCCCTCTCCTCACATAGCCTAGCTCAGTGACATGTTCATTCTGGACACTTCCAGATGTCCCTGGTTATGCTTGCTCATATATCTACAGTAAACCTCCTCCAACATATCCAGAAGCAGTTCTGTCCTCCTTCTCTCTCTTTTTTTCCCATCTAATTATGGTTCTACTTGTCTTCTTCTGGAAAGATGTTTGCCCTAGTGAATTAGGATGTGGGGACCTGCTAGCACAGGTCCATTGGGGATGAGAAATAAAGAGGCAGAGTTTTTGCCTTCTGGGCAGCAATGGCTTAATATTACAAATAAGATAAATTCAAAATTTACCTCAACAAGATTTTCCATTGCAAGATCAGAAATCTAGCAATTTTTCTAAATAGAGGTTATTATCAACTCTCAGCTACACTAGTATTTGGAATATCAAGAAAGAAAAGCAATAAATAAATAAATAAATAGCCAAATGAAATCATAAAACATACCCTGCTTAAGGGTGAGATACATTCTGAGAAATGAGTCATGAGGCGAACTGAACATTGTGGGAACACTACATGTGCTTATTCAAAGCTGAATGGTGTGGTCCACTGAATACCTTGTCTCATGGTATATATTGCCTGATACATGGTCTGTCATTGAAATATCTTTATGTCGTCTGTGACCAAATAAGAGACTTAACATGTCACACATGGAATCTTAAAATTATGCATTTATTTATATTGCATGTATGTGTGGGAGCCATGCATGTGGAGGTCAGAAGATAATTTGTGAGTCTTGGTTTTCTCCTTCTACAATGTGAACTGTAGCTTATTTCATTTATCATGATCTTGACTGGTTCCATTTGTGTTGCTGAAAAGAGGGAGGGTTTAGTTCTTTTACAGCTGGGTAATATTCCACCATGTATATTCACCAGATTTTCTTTATTTGTTCATTCATAGATGGATCCTTAGTTTGTTTCCATGTCTTGTCTATTATAAGCAGTGCTATAGTAAACACTAGGTACAAATATTTCTTTAGAATATCAACTCTTTTCTCTTGGCTGTAGACCCAGCTCTACATTAATAATATAATTACTGTGTTATGTAGTAATTCTATTTCAACTTTTTTGACCATGGTGGATCTTGACTGCCAAAACTTTTAACTTCAGCTACAAGTTGTTCTATTAAAATCCTTCAATTTAGCCAAAGTCTGGTCTTTAGGTAACTTCCAGAATTTGCAAAATTCTCCAATTAAGAAAAACACCAAATGAGTCAGGCACGGTGGGTCATGGCTTCAGTCGTAGCCATCAAGTAGTTAAAATGAGTCCCATGAGTTACAAGGCTTCAGAAGAACCCTGACAGAAGCCAAAAGAGAACTTTCAATCTCTAGTTTTTATCCATAGACCATGATAATATCAACAAGTATAGACTTAGAAGGTTCAGAAATCCTGATTTGTCAATGCTCCAGGGAAAGTTTAAGACATAGCCAGGTTTAAACTTTCGAGCCCTTGGTTGAACACTGCTTTCAAGTCATAGATCTAGCATTATATATACATAAAAAAAACTAGTGGTACTTGAGACCTAGGCATTATGCAAAGAATATTATACATGATATAAATTTCCTAAATCATTGATCACCACTTTGCATGTGGAAAACATAACTAATTACAGATGTATATATGTGGTCACATTTTCTCTAGATGCTGAGACCTCAGAAATATAAGCTCAACAAAAATCACTAAGAGAGTATTGCTTTTCCTCATCAAATATCACAGTGGAGGTAGAGCCCATCAAAAGTAAAGTCACCAAGAATACTGATTTGAGAGGCAGGAGAGATGGCTCAGTGGTAGAGAGGACATACTGCTCTTCTAGGAGATCCAGCTCTAGGATACCTGCTACTCTCTTCTGGCTTCCATGGGTACCCACAGGCGCTACGGGACATCCTCACTTGCTTGATGTATACCCACAGAAACATATATGCATACATGGGGGAAATGCTGATTGGAAATGGTAAAGGAAAAATATTAAGGAATTGATTTTAAAGGATCTTCTTTTCTAAAAAAAAAAGATAGGTTGACTTGTTTCTGATTTCTGTCCCTGTGAAGCTTGCTTTCTCTTCGGAAGAGAAATTTTATCACAGTAACTGAGGAATGCCTCTTTTTAAAGCAAAACAATGCCATCACAATAGAACATCTGGAGTTAGACCAGAATATCCCCTTCCTCCAGATCTACAGTATCTAAGCATGCTGGATCCTTTTTTGTATCAAAACAGATGTTGAGAGCATGCCCTTATGCTGAAAACAGCTCAGAACAGCAGGTGTACGTGGACAGGTGAATGAATCTCACAATACCACACACATCCTGGATGAGAAGATTTTGATTAACCAAGGAAAAGAATTGTTGCCCTGTGTGATTCTGGGAACCTAAAGATCAGATCTGCCTTATTCTGTCTGCTGTTCTTCTCCCACGAAATGATCCCTAGGCTCCTGGGCTTGAACACCTAGACTTCATGGTGGTGCTGTTTGAGAAGGCCGTGGAACCTCATCAGAGGACATAGTTCCCTGGGGGCAGGCCTTGAGACCTCATTGCTGCAGCCTACTTCCTGTTTACTCTCCACTTCCTGAATGTGGGTGAGGCTGACTAGCTCTCCTTGGCTCCTGCCTGTGATGCCACCCCAGGCTCTACACCCCAGACTTGCAAGCCAAATAAGCCTGACCCCTCCTTAAATGCTTTGTCTTGCATTTTGTTGTAGCAATATATAAAATAACTAGCAAGCTACCCCTATATCACCACCATAGTGTGATCTTTAAAGGAAATTTCAGCTTTGGAAAGATTCGTTCTCTGTGTTAAAGTGCCCTTTAGCTCCTGTATCCAGGAACTAACTGCAGGAGCACCTCATGCCATTCATTTAAGTAGGTACTGTGTTAACAACTAATTTCCCAAAGAAGAGTAAGGTCATCTAGTTAGGGACACTTGGCCAAGCATTTGCGCACTGAGTATATGTTACACTTCATTTTAGGATCTGGAAATGTAATGATGAAAATGCCAGGCATGAGTCATTTCCAGAAATCTCTATACCTAGAAATTAGAGAGGACACATGTCGGTCAGGAAACATTAACAGTAAGTAAACAGATATTAACTGGGCTTCTGAACCATGCTGCAGATTTTCTCTGGGTCCTCTGGTATCAATGGACACAAACAAAGCCTCATCAAAGACACGGAGAGTACTGTATTCATCTCTAGCAGCCGGATTCTGGCCTAGTCAGTGTATTATGTCTGTTTTTCTCCAGGTGAACCCCAGGTTCCTCAGCAGCCATACTAAACCTGGGTTCCTGTTCCCAGATGTGTGCCATTTCATCACTGTCTAAACTTGATACCACAGCTAGTGGAAAAGAAAGAATAAGACACATTATAGAGAGGGCAGGACAGCTGCAGGGTTAGAAGAAAGGGCTGTTCAAGCAACTGAGGCAGAATTGTGTAGCAGCTGATGAGCTGCTGGCTGTTAAGAAGCTTCTGTGACCTTTCAAGAAATTTCACCCAAATTCTAATCTTCAGAGACATGCAATGCTGGGGCTTCCTTCTAGAGATGTCTGTGAAGGTCATGGCTCTCTGTGAGTGCTGCCTCTTGCATTGCTTCTCATAAGGAACTGCCCAGCAGCCCTCAAAGTGCAGCCTCAGTGTGTCTTCCTGAAACACCAGGACTGCTGGAAGGTGCCAAACGTCATGAACTTCATTTTCTTCATTTTTTTGTGGCTTCTGAGCACAGAAATCCATGTGTGCCGAGCCAATGAATGGTAAATATCAAGCCCTTGACTTTCTCAGACCTGTGGGACCCATGTAGAGGGAAAAAGAAAAGGGTTCTCAAGAGTTTCACGCTCCTTTCTTTACGCTGACCTCTCCTCTGTTTGGAGTCCTATCGCCCAGTGTACAGAGAAGTAATAAAACATGGCAGAGAACAGCACAAGGTTAAAATGTCAGACTACATCTACTTAGGGTTGTTTTATGAAATGGTTCCACAAGACTCAGAATCCAAGACCCTGGCCCTTCTGTTGTTGTTAAGATTATTAGCCTGGCATTTTGTTAAGTGGGCTCCATAGTCCCCAGGAATAGATAGAAGGTGGCTGCTCTTTTTGCAGGATATGGCATCCGACTGTTCTTGCTGAAGTCATACCTTAATGTATGCTAAATGTGATACGGGTCAGGGGCTTCCGTTACCATAGTCAAATCTCTTTCCATATCAGGAAAATGAGAGTCAATAACACTCATCTCACCGGGCTTGCTTTAGGATCGAATGGGAATACTTGTTTAAATCTCTTAGCACTGAGACTAACAAATAATAACTACTAAAGTGAGCTTGCTGAAGCATTCGTATATGCACAAATATACCCATATCTCTATCCTGAGGAGAGAAGGTCACAAAGTATGAACAAGAATTTGAGAAGAGCTAGAGAGATGGCTCAGCCATCGAGTGTAACTGTTGCTCTTGCAGGTTCAGTTCTGGGCACTCGCATGGTAGTTAACGACCATACCTACCTCCAATTTCAAGGGATCTGATGCTCTCTTCTGACTTCTGTGGGCTATGGGATGGAATGTGAAACACATATATTCATGCAGGCTAAACATTCACACACATTAAATAAAAGGTTTTAAAGAAAGCATTCCGATAATACAAATCCGAAGTTGTATATGTATTCATGTATCTGAATGTTCAATGTTTAAATAACTTTTTAAACTGAACTCTTTGGAGGGCATTCTGGGATTAAATCTATGTCCATGTATGTTAGGTAGGCACTGTAACACACACACACACACACACACACACACACACACACACACACACGATCTTGGTTCATCGTGTCACCTACCATGACAAGACATGCTTATCTTCATGTCAAATGTCCACTTTGCTTAACACCAGCAAAGCCTCGCCTCCTAGGGATATTTAAGTCACTGTCACCAGGGACATGCAACTATAGAATCACAGAATCACAGGTCCAGCATTTGTCTTCTGCCTTCATTCCTATGAGTCGCTGGCTTCCTTTGTTTCTTCTCTTTCTATCGGATTTATATAATCTGTCTCTACTTTAGACATTTCTTTGGTTTTTTGTTCTACAACATGTTTCTTGTATGACCTTTAATAAAAGAACACATGCTTCTGATCCTTCCCTTTGTGTCTTTATGCCTAGCACCCGTCACATCCTCCTCATAGGAACCATCCAACAGGTCCACTGGAGTCCTGCTTCTCGTAGGAACCATCCCCCAGGTCCCTTATAGTTCCTTTAGCTCAAACCTCAAAACAACCAAACAAACAAAAAGCCCAGTGGGCTGTTTGCTTACCCTCACTCTGCTTGCTTCAACCCCCCTGCTTTCTCTGGATACTCTTCCCACAGTTTCCCAGGCTCCACCCCATATACACATCTGTCATCAACTTCTTTGGTCCCACAATTGTTCTGTCTTTTCTCAGCAAACTTATGTCATATTATGAAATTAACATTCCTTAAACCCACAAGCATGCATGTCCATGTGAACAACCACATACACAAACACAGAGGAGGGGAGGGATGGAGAAGGATAGGGAAAGAGAGGGTGAAGAGAGAGAGAGACAGAGACAGAGACACAGAGAGTGAGAGAGACAGAGACAGACAGAGACAGAGAGAAGAAGGGAGAAAGGGAGAGGGGAGATAGGAAGAGAGAGATTTCCTTAATATCAGAGAAAGAACAAGAGTACAGATACATCTATTCAAAATTTCAAATTATGCATATTTTTATTCTATACTGTGGGAGCAATTTAGGTGAAGCCAGAATTAAAACTTTCTTACCCTCTTTTTCAGGAAAATACACGTAAGCACCATACTTCATCTGTATTTTCAACTGATGGGTTGTTAGGTTCCATACAGTTTTAGGAAACAAACAAAAACAATGCTCACCGGTTTAAGAGGTTCAGGACACTAATAGATGTCCAGCTTGGTCTTCATGTGGGATTCAGGGGCTATCTCTGACTCTCTTGCCTGCCTTTGGATCCTTTCCCCCTCACAACTGCTGCCTTGGCTAGCCTCTATAGAAGAAGATACACCTAGTCCTACTGCAACTTGATATGCCAAGGCAGGTTAATATCCTTGGGAGGCCTCTTCTCTGAGGAGATAGGGAGGAGGGATGAGAGGAAGCGAAGAGGGGGGGAGGGGGGACTAGGAGAAAAGGAAGGAAGGGGAGCTTTGATTGAAATGTAAATAAATTGTATTAGTCAGGGTTCTCTAGAGTCACAGAACTTATGGGTAGTCTCTCTATAGTAAGGGAATATGGTGATGACTGTAGCCCAACTCCCCAACAATGGTCGGTGGCAGCTATGAATGAAAGTCCAAGGATCTAGCAGTTTCTCAGTCCCACAAGGCATGCAGGTGAAGAAGAGCGAATCTTCCTTCTTCCAATGTCTTATGTAGGTCTCCAGCAGAAGGTGTGGCTCAGATTAAAGGTGTGTGCCACCACACCTGGATCTGGGACTTGCTTTGTCCCAGGCTGACCTTAAACTCAGTCTCCTGGGATTGAGGGCATGTACTACTTTGCCTGGGCCTAAGCTTTTAATGACCACTGTGCCTCAAGATCTCCATGACAAGATTCAGGTCAGAAACTTGTATCTCCAAGCCTCAAGATCAGGATCCAGGTGAGCTTTCTAATTCTGGATTGTAGTTCACTCCAGATATAGTCAAGTTGACAATCAGGTATAGCCACTACATAAATTAATCAATTAATGGGGAGAAAGATACAGGACCCTTTAAAATATAAAAGGACAACTTTAGAAAAAACAGTTGTCACTTTAAAAGGTACATTAAGAGTTACAGTAAGCAACTAAATAGTATTATTTACTGAATACCCACTCTATGCTCAGAACCACACACAAGATGTCTGCTTCTTCTCTCTGCCCTTGACAACTTAGATGTCACTATTTCCAATCTTCAAAAGAAGACCCTGGAAATAAAAGAAATTTAAAATGTCTTTCAAAGCCAATCAGCTTGTAGACACCAGAGCTGGGATTCAGTTTACTTCCCAGAGTGCTCAGACTCACTCTGTCTACCCTCTTCTCCTCAGATCAGAAAGAGGCCCCACACTGGTATCATCAAATCTTCAACTTCATTTTCTTCAGCATGATTTCCCAGCAAGGTCACTGATCTTTTACAGAGCAGATTCAAAATTAAAAAGCCTTGGCTTCATGTCAGAGCAATGCTTAGCATTGGCTGCAGATGAGCCCGTATTCACTGTAGACAGTAGCAATATCACTCAGATCCAGTCATATGTATTTCCTGGAGCTTTCTCGACTTTGTATGATTCTCACGCATGGGAGCTTCCATCAACTCATGCAGAAACATTCCTGCATCCTACCTCTAAGGTTTTCTAAATGGAAGACTGTGATGCAATCTTTAACTTCCAATGATGTTGTTCTTGCCTGTAGTTGTTCTTAAACAGAATGAGCAGAGACATGGTCCAACCTACATTTGTGATTGTCATCTCCTCTGTGCCCTGATATGTAGTGGCCAATAGAATTACCTCCCAATTCTAATTCTCTATGAGGAAGACCCTTCCCTTTGCATTCCTTCCTTTCCTTTTGGGAGAGAATTATCTCTGTCTTGTGTCTTGAATACAATAAGAAATAACAGGGGCTATTGTCAGTAGGTTCTCATAATCGTTATTTTAAGCTTCCTTTCATAGCTGAATTCCACCATAATTCTCACATGGCGGAAGTAAGCTATTAATAGGATTCCAACATTTTCTTTATGAGTAGACCCCAGAGAAATCTCCTTTGCCATGTGAGGGCAGATCGGATCTTGACATGATAGGACAATTTAGTTTCCAAAACAGTAACCTTACCAAATAAATCATTTCAGCACATTGCTGTTATTTATACATGCAAATCTGTTTTTCATTTGTTGGACCTGGACAAGAGGAGAGCTAATAATCTTGTCAAAAGCTGAATATTTTCCATTTTGGAAAAGGCACAAAGTTCACAATCACATGACCTGAACTCTGCCATGGGGGGGAATCAAACACCTCCCTAATCCATCTTACAGACATAGAACATGGACTTAGGAGGACTCTTGGGAGTTCACAAGAATGAGCCTCAACTCAGGCCAGTGACTCCTTGGCCTTCCTCCTACCATCACATTATCTGTTTTCAAGGGTCGTATAATGTGTGGAAGGAAGGGGCAGGGAGAAAACAATACAGTTTAGAATTCCCAGCAGTTAGTAGTTTGAATGAGAAATGTCCCCACAGTCTCAAGTATTTAAGTACTTGGTCCCCAGATGACAATTCTTTGGATGGAGGTTTAGTTGGTGTAGCCTTCTGAAAAAAGCACATCACCAAGGGATGGGATTTTCAAGTATAAAGCCTTGCCTACAGCAAGTTTGTTCTCTCTGTTTTATGACTGTGGTTAAAGATGTGAGCTCTCGGCTTCCTGCACCAGCTGCCATGTAACCACCAGTTGCCATACTTCCCTGACAGGATAGACTCTTAGGCCTCTGGAACTGTAAGCCACTAACTTCTCCTATAAGTTGCTTAGTTGTGATATTTTATCATATCAACTAAAAAATAGCTCCTACCATACTTAGATGGTAATGTTAGCTTCAAACTAATGAAAGGAATTGAATTTGTAAAATGAGTCCCTTATTGAATAAAAGGGCGTTGGGGCTGGAGAGATAGCACAGTGGTTAAGCCTGTGTGTTCTTCTTTTGAAAGATTCAAGTTCAGTTCCCAGCACCCATGTCCAGTGACTCCCAACCACCTGTGACTTCAGCTCCAGGGTATCTGATGCCCTCTTGTGGCATCTTCAGACACCTGCACTCAGTGTACATATAGACACCTATTTCCCAATATGCATACACACATAAGGAAAAACAGGTATAGCTGGAAGAGGTCCAGTTTTAATTGCAGTGCTAGATAGGCCCTGTTATTCAGCACAAAGACATGGAATCGCAGCAGTAAGTCTTTGATGTAAATATTTTTGTCTCTTGTATAATCCTAGTAGCAAGATGGCTTCTCTGTTCCCTTCACTTCCTCTTAACTTTACTATGTGCATATTGTGCATGTAGTTGTTGGAGCAAGAGGAAACAAGGGCTGTCTGAGAACAGGAGAAGAGTCTGTGAGCTTTCTAGTGCCTACTTCTTACTATGATACACCAGGGAGCCACAGAAAGGGTATATTGTCTCAAGAAAGAAAGACACTGGCCAGAAACAGAACTGTTTCTGTGATTAGGGCAACTGTGGGGTTGGGTGGGAGCCTAAGAAAGGGAGACCAATGAAGAAAACAATAAGAGGCCCATGAAAGGCAACCTGGGAGACTGGTAAAGACATTGCAGCCCCTTCCTTTCTAGTTCACACTAATCCGCCATCGGATGTGTCACTCAGTGCATCTGTCTTTGGCTATAGGTAATAGCACATCTTTACTTGCAAATGGTTCCCATCTGACATCTCTTCAAGATATTACTACCAGGTATGACAGTATCGTGACTTACCGTGTTACATGGCTTTTCTTCCAGAGAGCTCTGACTTCACAGACTGAAGATGAGAAAAGAATAGAGACCCAGACAGAGATCACTAGGTGGGACATGAATGAAACCAACACTCCCTTGTCTAAATCAGAGTTTGGCTCAACATTGACCACCTGTTGAAGTCTGAGTGAAGACCTTGCCTTTGCAGGGAAGAGAAGGCTGCCCTTTTCTTGCATGCAAGTTCTTGACAGGCTGATTCCAGGTGAATTTTTAGGAGCCACTTTCCATCTTTAGACAATGGATTATACACCAGACAGTAGCTCCAGATTGTGCATAGAGCACCTGTGTTTACCAGGGACCACCCATCCCTGGCATGCAAAGCTTTGGTTTTAATAGGAAGCTGAGGAAGACTGGGTAGTTCTCCTGTGGTCATGATTGGGGGATGGTCTTCATGAGATCTGGGGTTTCGGAACCATGTCTTTTCATCTCCCTTGCAACCCGTGTGGTTTTATTTTTGTTTTCTGAATGAATTGATATTGCTATTTCAGCTTCCTTTTTTTCTAGTTCGCAGAGGATTGTGCTTTTAGTACCATCCTTGTGATAATTAATGAGTACTAATGGTTTTACCTTTGAATCAGGAGCTATCTAAGTGAAAATCTTCCTTTTGTAGGAGGCAGGACCTGGGCACAGGAATCCCAGTGGGTCCTCCCCCGACCCCCACCCCCAGCTTCAAGTTGATGTAAGAAGAGAGATTAAAGCAAGTGCAGAAACCAGCTTCCATTTTGATTGTGCCCCAATGGAAACAGTGTTGTCTCGCACATTGTATTAACTATTCTAGTGGGTTAAAAAGTAAATCCAGACTGAGGAGTTAAAGGAGCCCCTATGAGTACCTCCACCGCTACAGGGCTTAAGTCAGTCACAGTACAGGAAGCAGAGCTGTGCTTTGTTCCTAAATTTCATCTGCATTGTGTGGCTCAGCAAAGACACTGGGACCTAATGAGAAATATCAATCAATCTCACCTGCCTGCCAGTTTTCAGATAGGTGCTGGAAATGGAGGCAAGAGAAGAAGATGGGTACAGCCTATGCTTGCATAAACCCTGAGAGCTCTTGCATCTGAGCTTTGGTCCAAGTCTCGTATCCTTCCTGATAGAAAGCCACGAACAGTCTTCTGAAAGTCACGAACAGCATTTCCCTAAATAACCCCCCAACCATGTTCACTTGTCTGCCATTATTAAGGGGGGGGAGGGGAGAGAGAAAGGGGAGAGTGATGGGGAAGGGGATAAAGAGAAGCAATCCCGTGCTCTTAGAATGCTCTCTTTTAGCAGCTTAATTACAATCTGAGTTGTCACTCAGAACAGTTGAATGGCATATTCTAGCCAGTGACTTTGGAAGCTGGCAGCTTGTCAGAAGTAGCTAGGGAACTTAGTGCAAAGTGCTTGTCCCTGGGCTCCAAACTCATCCTATAGTGCCTTACCCAACCCCCACCTCAAATTTAGGTGTGAAATGGGACTTCTCTGTTGCTGTAGTGGTTTGAAAGTACCCTAGCTGACCTTTTTTTTAAAAAAAAAAATACTGCCCAAGGCTTGCCATAGAGAATAGGCAGAGGAGGTAAAATGTCTTTCAGTTCACTACAGTGCCCACGCCTCTGAGAACTCCTGCCGTGTGCCAATGCTGGTGCTGGTAGCAATATGGAAGAAGAACTAAGGTTTACAAAGTTTTCCTGCAGATTTGTTTTTATAAACAAACAAACAAACAAACAACAATGCTTCTAAAAGTTTTCCATGAAGCTTGTCAACTGCAAAAGAAGCAAAGAATATCTAAGATTTGTCTAATAGTTCCTTAATTTAAATATATATATGATCCTGTGTGCAGGTGAACATGTGTGTAGGTGCTCATGCACGTGTGTGCAACTTCAAATATTCTTCTTTAGGAGGAGTCCACCTTGGTTTTTGAATTGTGTTTTTTCACCGGGACCTGGAACTCAGGTGTTCTCACCAAAACGTAATGCCTTAGGACAGGCTGGCAAGTTCTGGAGTCTGCTTCTTCAGCATTGGGAAAATAAGCATATGCCACTATGCCCAGCTTGCTTGCTTGTTTGAGATTTTCTCATTTTTAATTGCATATGTGTGGGGGAGGGGATGTGCAGATGAGCCCAGGGGTCCACAGAGGCCAGAAGAGGGAACTGGATCCCCTAGAGATGGAGTTACAGGTGCTTGTGAGCCTCCAGGTATGGGAGCTTGGAACCAAAGTCAGGTTCTCTGCAAGAGTACTATGGACATTCCACCAGTGAGGCCTCTCTCCTGCCCCTGTGCTGGCTTGTTATGTACGTGATAGGGCTCAAACTCAGATCCTCATGCTTGCATGTAAGCATTTTATTGACTGAGCTATCTCCCAGTCCTGTGTTACGTACTTTAATTACAAAACCAAACCAAACCAGAACAAAACAAAACAAAAAAGTATAATACACAAAATCATGTTTACTGATTTGCTACCTAAATTTAAGACTGTGGATTTAATAATACAAAAATGGGGGAAAGGTATACTTTGGCTGTAGATAGAAGCCAGGACTAGGGAAAACAACTTGTTCTGTTTTTCTGTTTGTTTCTTTTTTCTCTCCCCCCCCCACCCCGGGACTTCTCCTAATTTAAATTGACATTGGGAACTGAACATCCCTCATCTTGGGAAGCACTTCAGATCCAAATATACTGAAGAATTAAGACCACGGAGATCAGCCACCCACATGAGCAGCCCTCTGCACAGGGACCAGCTGTTGTTCTCAAGTAGCTAACTGATAAATTCAGAACAAGGGCCACCACCTAGAAAAGAACACACCAGACTGGGTCAAAAGCCCAGGGCTAGCAGCCTGATGGAGAAAATCCTGACTGCAGGATCCTGAGCATCAGTCCAGGCTGAAAGCCTGTCCTCTGACATAGTACTAAATACATTGTACTAATTATACAAAAATGTTGTAAGCAATCATGTTCAAATTGTGCAATAAATATGGAGGCACACTATAAAATTTCAAGTTCCGTACAGATGCTGAAATGTGCGTGCATTACAAAGCCAGAACCACAGCAGGGAGAGTATTCTCCCATCCAGACAGAGTCCTAAAAGAAAGCAGAGGTTGAGGGTTAGATAGATTAGAATAGCACGTCCAGATCTTTAACAAATTGATTGGCTTCCTTAGACGAATTTCTGAAATCCTCTTCATTAGCTCATTCCTTTTAGTCAGGTGGCTCTTGTCCAGTCTGAGGTAACAGATCCAAAGCTAAGCCCACCATGGTATCCTTACTTCATAGAGACTGATGTCAGCATGAGTCATATAACACATGGCCACTGGAAGCCTAATAGTGGCCAGCTTCATGAGACATGTTCATCCTACCTAACAGAACAGTTATTAAGAGTAGAACAAGTCTTCCCTTCCCTTCCCTTCCCTTCCCTTCCCTTCCCTTCCCTTCCCTTCCCTTCCCTTCCCTT